>DF239450.1:67611-369089 GCA_000507305.1 Breviolum minutum Mf 1.05b.01 | reverse complement strand
TCCTCTCACCGCCACACCTCTTCCAAGAACAGCACGAAGAAACAAAAAACAAACAAAAAGGAAACACATGGAACTGCAAGGAAAAAGAGGACAAAGGTGAAGAAAACGTCAGAATTCACAGGAAAATCTAGCAAAATGAAAGGAAAATACCAAAAAAAGAAGGAAAACACATGGGAAACCCAAAAAACAAAAAAAAATACCAAAAAAAAACAAAAAAAATCCAAAATTAACCTCGCGCCCCTTCTGAACCATCAACCGTAGTGATCAGCAACTTGGAACCCTGAGGAAACGCGGCAATTCGATCGTCCAGATTGGCCTACCTGGAAGAAGGTACGGTGTTGTCCTTTTCGAGATCCCACGTTGGATGAGGAGGTGGACAGGAGGGAAAATGGCATCATCATCGCGAAGATGAAGAAAGACCAAACCCTCAAGATGATTTGCAAAGCCAAGATACTTTGCTGCAACACAAATCACAGAAATAAGCTCAAGTCAAGTCTTGGTAAGTAGCCACAAGAAGACATCCTACTCCATGTACGTTTTTTGTTTTGATGCCTGCCATTTTCACGCGCAAGCGCCCAGGAAAGGTATTCCAAAGTATCATGCCAAGTTTATGCCAGTGGCAACGTGTGTCATGAACTACGAGCCTATTGTCACTGTAAATCAAGAGGTAGCCAATGCACCTGCACCTGATGGTTTAACCTTAGATGAAAAGATTGAGTTTGTACAGGTGCGCCAGTGGGGGAGGGTGGCGGTGCTGGCAATGGGTGTTTTTGATTTGCCAGTTGTGGGGGAAAGATCTGGGAGCTTTTTCGGAATTATTAGTGCAAGATAAGAAATGAAATCTTTGGAAGGAGAATACATTTTTTTTTGCAAGATCCAGTCAAAAAACCTTGAGATGGTATACAAATCATCCCACTATATGATCTTGCCGTATCTTGCCTATCAACTTGCATGATGAAAGTGGCCGCAGATGCATGACTATTTGCTTCTTCATGGTTTGCCATTTCATATCCGTATCCAACTGTGAGTTTTTGACATACACAGTGCAATGGTGTTGTGACGGCGTGTTGGTACTAAGGTTCCAGAGATGAGACATCTACAATATGCAATTTGAAGAAAAGGTCATGATCACTTGATTAAAAACAGTCTCCAACACCAAGTCTGGATTTTTTCAAAAAATCTCCATGACCAAGTTTGTTTCTTTTAAACAATTCCCGCCCAACTCGAGTGATATCACGAAGAAAAAAAACATGTGAACAAAAGTGAATCTTAGTTGGACACAAAAAAATAAGGCGAAACCAGTTGACTTGGTTAATATCACATTCTACAGTAATTTTTCAAGTTTTAAGCATCCCAACTTAGCCAAAAATATTGTTAACAGTGATGGTTTAGCTTCCAATCCTCAAGGAATCAGTTGGTCATGAGCCATTTGCATCGTTGGATTTCACAGAGTCTGGGTTGATCTTTCATCAACTCGTGCAACAAATGGCATTGAAACTTGCAAGTCATTGCCTGAAAATTTTCGCGGAGGAACCTCAAAGATCACCCAACTGAAAAGGAAAAGTCATCTTCCAAACCACCATTTCTGGGTTCAACATCTTCATTTTCCAGGGTGTAGCGGTGTAGCGTTTATAACACACCCATAGACTTCTAAAAACTCAGGGGTTTTGGTTTCCTACCTTTAATAGTAGAGATATATACATCAAGAATATCTCAACCCTCAGTTACATCATGTACATCAAAGGAGGGATTTTCCTTCGTGAAAAGGTGGGGGCAGGGATTGGTGACAAGCCTTGCCTTTGCAAGGCTTGTCCCAGAAAAGTCTTCGAACTGGATATCGAAGATACCATCCAGGTGGAGCGGGAGATACCGGGCCTCCCCCAATAAAGCCAACATGATGAAGCTGGAAAACCACCAATTTTTTAAAAGGAAAATCACATCTTCAAATGGTTGTCTTTCTGTTCTCATATTAGTTTTCTGGGGTGTAGCTGGGGAGGAATTTGTTGGTGAGGGATAGTTCCGGCTTCTTTTTTGGCGGAGGATGTTTGACATTTTGGAAACACAATTGGAGATGCAAGCCGAAAGAAAGCACAGTTTGATCGATCACAGGATTTTTGTGGAGAAGTTTTGGGCTCAAGAATTCCCAGGTTTGTCATAAAAATGAGATGAGACTTTCTAATGCATCCATTATGAAAATGGAAGTTGTTTTTCATAGAACTGAACAGATGACCCTGACCTTCAACAAGGTTTTATCGAATCCAGCAACTCCTGTCACATTTTTTTAATTGAAACTCTAAAGTGTACTTCTCTACCAGGCACCGCTTTGAAGGATGTCAACATATTTACTTTGAGCAGGAATTGAACAGGATATTTTTTATGTTACATCGTTTCCTCTGAAGTTCCGAACAGCTGGAACCCGAAACCCTGGTAAACGGTACTCCCCGGAAAAAACAGCACGAATGCTTCACCTGAACATTGGGTGGATTTTGTCCCCTCTACCAAAAAAAAGGAAATCAAAAAAAAATACAACCAACCCTTGGAGGGCTTGCAAACCCTCCAGCCTTTTTCAGGTGAACCATTTGTGCTGTGATTGATTTCGGGGGGGATTTCTTCGTGGCTTGGTCGAAGGGTAAGCCGTGCCCGATTACTGAGGTTGTTCGACATAAGGATTGTATTTTCTGTGATGAGTGTACCGCCAAGGCTTGGGGATGTGGAGTTTTGGAATGGGGGTTGGGGTTGAGGGACTTATAAGGGGAAAGAAAAACCAAAAGGGAAACAACAAAATTTGGGGTAGTTCAATTTTGGTGTTTTTTTTTGGGGTGGGTGGGTTTTCAAGGAATAGTTCGTAGCCGTCATCATAAATTGTGGAGATTTATTCACACATGGCTGGGATGGTGGAATTCTTAAAGCATAAGAAGAGGGCTCCGCATGGAAAAGTCATCCACTTCATGGGAGCTTCTGCAACTTGGTGGTATGTTCGGCCTGTCGCACCTCCCCCATCCATTTGCATGAGCTTTTTCAAATACTGGTGGTTAGACTTAACGCTGGACATCGCGCTGGAGCTTTTCAGACAACAGTCAAGTATAGTATGTATAGTCAAGTCGCATATATGGATGTGGGATGTGTAACATCTATTCTGGTATAACCATTTATATAGGGATACATCTATGAACATCTATGGTATAATATCTCCACCCTAACCCCGAAGAGGTTGTCCCACCTTTTCCCACCATCCATTCTGGTAGTGCACCACCTCTGAAGGCGCGAGAACTGGGAAAGAAGGACCTCTGTAGTGCGCAGATGGATACCAACATGTTGCCCGGTTGGAAGTATCAAACCTACCATTGATGGTTTGTTGAAATCCGGCGAATCAAAAACCAGTTGAGGGAGGTTGGTAGTTGAGGTTTCCCCGTTATTTTACCACGGTTTGGGATATATCAGGTGGTATTTTTCACGGGATTTCTGAACCGTCAACGTGGTATGTAGATTTACTTGTCCCTAAAACCAATGATTGCTGCAGATTATTTGGCCATTTTTTTGGGAATAATTATGATAATGATAATATCCTCCAGGGAACGATCACATCGCCCACCCCCAGGAAAAGGAACATCATCGACTTAAAAAGTGCCCAACGGTAGGGGGGATGTGTCACTTCCCCAGAGGGTATGTTTTTTCGATTTGAAACAACTGTTGATTTGAAGAATGGAAATCTTGGAGGTCATTTTTTGAGATGTTTTTTTTTCCTTTTTTGTTTCAATGCTTTTGATGCATCAAGCAGCACCCCTTTTGATTGATTTCATCCAAACGACTTGTTTCTTTTTTGGGGGTCAATCTGGAATGAAGTTACATCTTTCAACATTTCTAAACAATGTCTGTTTCCGCCATAAACATCTATCAACATATTATATAAATTGTTCTTTTTCCTCAATCTACCAAAAGTTTAATCTTTTATCAAGAATACGCGACATTGAAAACACAACTCAAGCAAATCCTTGTGTATGTTCAACTTTTATTTTAAATTCTACCCTCGTAAATCACCATTAAACCACCATTCGGGAGAATATTAATCCTTAGTCCTTAGCTCCACATAGAGAGGGTTAATAGGGTTGCAATCCTTCATATGGGAAATGGTTGGGTGGGCCCCTATAACCCTGTCTATGTGCAAACTGAGAATCGCAGGTTCCACTTTACAGTCGAAGCAGTTACCGGTGATGGTCCTCGCTCGCCGGTGGACGTGGTACGCGCAGCCTTTCGGATACTGGATTACAAGCTGTCACAGTTTATGGAGTCTTGGTCCACCAAAGATATGAGTATTTTTTTGATTTTTTGTTACTTAGTTCTTTAGTTGGTTAGTTTGCTTCTTTGTTTCTTTGTTTGTTTGTTTGTTTGTTTGTTTGTTTGTTTGTTTGCTTGTTTATGACACTATTGGGCAAGATCTAGACAGGTGTAAGGAGGTTTAAGCTACTGTAGTTGAATATGGTGATATGGTGGATATAGATTTGTAGACATACTGTACAGAATGGAAACGTTAGAAATATGATCTTCGAATGCGAAATGCGTAATGAGATGGGAGGTCCATCAAGAGATGTGTTGTCTTTTCATCAGTAGTTGGATCTTTGAAGTTTCGCAGACCGAAAGAAACGAAGCCGGAATTTAGGAGTTGGTTGTCAGATGCTTTTGGAAGTCAGGTCACTTTTAAACATGACCTGCCGCAATTCAGGTTTAGGAATTATGATTGATTTCCCAGATGTGGTTACAATAGGTATGTGTTGGATCTACCCATCACTAGGTAACAGTCACCTTTTTCGGCTTCCAGTCTAAGTGCAGCGCCCTGTCTGCTTGGCAGCATGTCAACATAAGTGTACATTTCACAAAACCGCGACCAACACAAGACACCACGACAAAAACACAACCACAACCACACCACCACAAAAACACAACCACAAGTACCACTCCGTACTACAACGTGCTACGTCAGTACTACTCTGTACTACAATGTGCTAACTCTGTTCTACAAAGTACTACTCCCGTACTACTCTTGTACTACTCTGTACTACAAAGCACTACTCCAGTACCACTCTGCACTACAAAGTGCTACAGAGTACTGCTCCAGTACTACTCTGTACTACAAAAAACTATTCCAGTACTACTCTGGACTACAAAGTGCTAGAAGGTACTACTCCAGTACTACTCTGTACCACAAAGTACTACTCCAGTATTACTCCATACTACAAAGTGCTACTCCAGTACTACAAAGTACTACTCCAGTACTACTTTGTACTACAAAAGTACTCCACATTGCACTAAAAAGTCCACCGTAGTGTCCGGTCCAGTCCGGTCAACAATGCCCTTTTTACCACAGTTTTCCAGCGTAGTCCCCTTCAGTCCGATCAAAAACGGCCACTTTACCACAGTTTTCCAGCGTAGTCCGGCTCAGTCCGGTCAAAAACGTCCATTTTACGCACACAGCTAGGGATTGTAGGCTCGAGTCCTACCAGGATCATATTAGTTTTTCATGCTGTGACTGTAGAGAAATCCCACGTCCCACAGTGTAGTAAAAAAATCTCGCCCTCTTGCGGTGCTCAGTCCTTCCCCGCTGTGCCTGACCCAGTGAAAGCACCTCTGACAAGGGTCCCCGTGGAGAATTTCCCGGAGCCAACTCTGTCTGAGCAAAGTCAAATGTGTCAGAAAAAGGCCACCTGGAAGGCACCTTGGCGAAATGGCCCGGAGACAGCTCAGGAAGAGGCAGCTCAGGAAGCGGAAAGTCAAAGGCGCCCTTTAAACAGAGTTTTACACGGCCTTCTCCAAGGCGCCCTCCAAATTTTTTTCCGGGCAAAAAAACGCCGCTGTAAGGGCGAATGTTTTCATCGCTAATATTGCTAGGGCTAAATCATTTTCCAGGCCAACTTTCCAAGGTGCCCTGCACAAGCATTTTTTGCCCTTGGAGACACTAGTGGGCGCCTGGATCTCCACATTTGGTGTAGTGGCATGATTCTTGCTCAGGTTGTGAGATCAATTCCGAGAACAGCTTTTTTGTAAGACTGGGCTGGGATGAATGCAGGCACTCCCTGCCAAGAGGTCCTGTGGCCCAATGGATGAGGCATCGGCCCACGCAGCCCGGTATTGTAGGCTTGAGTCCTACCAGGATCACATTAATCTTTGATTCTGTGACTGTAAAGAAACCCCACGTCCTACAATGTAGTCAAAAAAAGTTCGCCCTCTTGCGGTGCTCGGTCCCTCCCCGCTGTGTCTGCCCCAGTGAAAACAACTGTGGGGGTGGGCCGTGGAGAATTTCTCAGAGCAGCAAAGTCAAATGTGTCAGAAAAATGCTGCCTGGAAGGCACCTTGGCGAAATGGCCCGGAGACAGCTCAGGAAGAGGCAGCTCAGGAAGCGGAAAGTCAAAGGCGCCTTTAAAGCAGAGTTTTGCCCACTGAAAGGTGCTTTTGCTACTTATAACATTACTATGGCCTTCTCCAAGGTGCCCTCCAAAAAATTTTCCAGGTAGAAGATAATCCGCTGTAAGGGCGAATGTTTTCATCGCTATAGTATTGCTAAGGGCTAAAATCATTTTCCAGGCCAACTTTCCAAAGGTGCCCTGCACAGGTGTTTTTTGCCCTTGGAGACACTAGTGGGCGCCTGGACCCCCACATCAATTGGCTGTTTGGTCTAGTGGTACAATTCTTGCCCAGGCTGTCAGAGGTCCTTAGCTCAACTCCGAGAACAGCCTTCTTGTAAGACTGGGTTGGGATGAATGCAGGCACTGCCTGCCAAGAGGTCCTGTGGCCCAATGGATAAGGCATCGAACCACGGAGCCGGGGATTGTAGGCTCGAGTCCTACCAGGATCATACTCGTCTGTCACTCTGTGACTGTTGAGAAACGCCACAGTGAAAACAGTTGTGGGGGGTCCCCGTGGAAAATTTCCCGGTGCCAACTCTGTCTGAACAAAGTCAAATGTGTTAGAAAATGCGGCCTTTCCAAACGGTAGTGGGCGCCTGGATCTCCACATCAGTTGGCTGCTNTCAATTCCGAGAACAGCTTTTTTGTAAGACTGGGCTGGGATGAATGCAGGCACTCCCTGCCAAGAGGTCCTGTGGCCCAATGGATGAGGCATCGGCCCACGCAGCCCGGTATTGTAGGCTTGAGTCCTACCAGGATCACATTAATCTTTGATTCTGTGACTGTAAAGAAACCCCACGTCCTACAATGTAGTCAAAAAAAGTTCGCCCTCTTGCGGTGCTCGGTCCCTCCCCGCTGTGTCTGCCCCAGTGAAAACAACTGTGGGGGTGGGCCGTGGAGAATTTCTCAGAGCAGCAAAGTCAAATGTGTCAGAAAAATGCTGCCTGGAAGGCACCTTGGCGAAATGGCCCGGAGACAGCTCAGGAAGAGGCAGCTCAGGAAGCGGAAAGTCAAAGGCGCCTTTAAAGCAGAGTTTTGCCCACTGAAAGGTGCTTTTGCTACTTATAACATTACTATGGCCTTCTCCAAGGTGCCCTCCAAAAAAATTTTCCAGGTAAAAATAAACCCGCTGTAAGGGCGAATATTTTCATCGCTAATATTGCTAGGGCTAAATCATTTTCCAGGCCAACTTTCCAAAGGTGCCCTGCACAGGTGTTTTTTTGCCCTTGCAGACACTAGTGGGCGCCTGGACCCCCACATCAATTGGCTGTCTGGTCTAGTGGCGCGATTCCTGCTCAGGCTGTGTGAGAGGTCCTTGGCTCAATTCCGAGAACAGCCTTCTTGTAAGACTGGGTTCGGATGAATGCAGGCACTGCCTGCCAAGAGGTCCTGTGGCCCAATGGATAAGGCATCGGCCCACGGAGCCGGGAGGATCATATTAGTCTTTCAGTCTGTCACTGTTGAGAAACGCCACGTCCCACAGTGTCGTAATAAAAAAAAACTGCGCCCTCTTGCAGCGCTCAGTCCTTCCCCGCTGTGCCTGCCCCAGTGAAAACACCTTGGAAAATTGGCCTGGGGAAAAGTTTAATCCTGACAATATTAGCATGAAAATATTCGCCCTTGCAGCAACGTTTTCTTGCCCGGAGGAAAATTTTTTGAGGGCACCTTGGAGAAGCTCGTAGTAGCGCTATAAATGGCAAAAGCCCCTTTGAGTGGGCAAAAGAGTGGGGAGGGACTACAGTCACAGAATGAAGACTAAAATGATCCTGGTAGGACTCGAGCCTACAATCCCCGCCTCCATGGGCCGATGCCTTATCCATTGGGCCACAGGATCTCTTGGTAAGGAGAGCCTGCGTTCAAGGGATTGAGCCAAGGACCTCTCACAACCTGAGCAAGAATCATGCCACCAAACAGTTAATTGATGTGGAGATCCAGGCGCCCACTAGTGCTCCATTGGCCCCTGGAAAAAGATCTTGGGGGCAGATCCATGATCTATGAAGGGGCCTGTGGAGGTGCGCATAAATCCGACGTCAGCACTGTGACTCGGTCCTGCAGCGCGCCCGACCCGGCAAAAATCCTTTTGCAAGGCACCTTGGAAAGTTGGTCTGGAAATAAATTAAGCCCTAGCAATATTACCGATGAAAATTTTTTGAAGGCACCTTGGAGAAGGCCGTAGTACTGCTATAAGTGGCAAAAGCACCTTTCAGTGGGCAAAACTCTGTTTTAAGGGCGCCTTTGACTTTCCAGGACAGGCGCCTCTTCCTGAGCTGTCTCCGGGCCAATTCTCCAAGGCGCCCTCCACACAGCATGTTTTTCCGGGCAATTTTTTTTTGACACGTTTGATGGCCGCCGGAAATTCTCAGAGGTGCTCTCCAGAATCGTTTTCACTGGGCAGGCTCTGCAGTCACAGAATGAAAGACAAATATGATCTTGGTAGGACTGGAGCCTACAGTCTCCGGCTCCGTGAACCGATGCCTCATCCATTGGGCCACAGGACCTCTTGGCCCCTGCAAGAAGATATTAGAGGAAGATCTAAAACTAATATGATTATGTAAGGACTCAGGGCCAATGCCTTATACATTGGGCCACAGGACCTCTTGGCAGGGAGTGCCTGCATTCATCCAAACCCAGTCTTACAAGAGGGCTGAGCAAGAATCATGCCACTAGACCAAACAGCCAATTGATGTGGAGATCCAGGCGCCCACTAGTGTCTCTATTGGCCCCTGGAAGAAGATCTTGGATGAAGATCCATGATGTATGAGGGGCGTGTGGAGGTGTGTATAAATCCGACTTAAGCACAGCGACTCGGTCCTGCAGCGCGCCCTACCCGGCAAAAATCCTTTTGCATGGCAACTTGGAAAGTTGGCCTGGAAAATAATCTAGTCCCAGCAATATAAGCGATGAAAATATTCGCCCGCGCAGCAACGTTTTCTTGCCCGGAAGACTAAGTTTCTGGAAGGCACCTTGGAGAACGCCGTGGTAGTGCTATAAATGGCAAAACCTCTTTTCAGTGGGCAAAACTCTGTTTTCCGGAGCTTTTGACTTTCCGGGACAGGCGCCTCTTTTTGACACATTTGACTTTGCTCAGACAGAGTTGGCCTCCGGAGCAAGAGGGCGAGATCTTTTTACTAAATTGTGGAACATGGGATGTCTCTGCAGTCACAGACTGAAAGATCCTGGTAGGACTTGAGCCTGCAATCCCCAGCTCCCTGGGCCGATGCCTTATCCGACCCAGTCTTGCAAGAGGGCTGTTCTAGGAATTGAGCCAAGGACCTCTCAGAATGTGAGCAAGAATAAACAGCCAATTGATGTGGAGACCCAAGCGCCCACTAGTGTCTCCACTGGCTCCGGCAGGAAGATCTTGGAGGAAGATCTATGATCTATGAGGGACGTGTGGAGGTGTGTATAAATCTGACTTATGCACTGCGACTCGGTTCTGCAATGCGGCGTGCCCGGCAAAAATGCTTTTGCAGGGCACCTTGGAAAATTGGCTTGGGAAATAGTTTAATCCTAGCAACATTAGCGATGCAAATAGTCGCCCCTTGCAGCAACGTTTTCTTGCCCGGAGGAAATTTTTTTGGAAGGCACCTTGGAGAACGCCGTGGTAGTGCTATAAATGGCCTTTCAATGTTTTTTTCCGGGCGCTTTTGACTTTCCGGGACGGGCGCCTCTTTTTGACACATTTGACTCTGCTCAGAGAGGGTTGGCCTCCGGAGCACTGCAAGAGGGCGAGATCTTATCATGGCAGGGAATGCCTACATTAATCCCAACCCAATCTTGCAAGCGGGCTGTTCTAGGAATTGAGCCAAGGACCTCTCACAACCTGAGCAAGAATCGTGCCACTAGACCAATCAGCCAATTGATGTGGGGATCCAGGCACCCACTAGTATCTCCAAGGGCAAAAAACACCTGTGCAGGGCACCTTGGCAAGTTGGCCTGGAAAATGATTGAGTCCTAGCAATATTGACGAAGAAAATATTCGCCCTTCCAGCGGCGTTTTTTTTGCCTGGAAAAATTTTTTGGAGGGCACCTTGGCGAAGGCTGTAGTAGTGCTATAATGGCAAAAACATTTTTCAGTGGGCAAAACTCTATTTTCTGGGCGCCTTTTGTTTTCCGGGGACAGCCGCCTCTTCCTGAGCTGTCTCCGGGCCGCTTTTTTTTCTGACACATTTGACTTTGTTCAAACAGAGTTGGCACCGGGAAATTCTCCACGGGGACCCCCCAAAGGTGTTTTCACTGGGGCAAGCACAGCGGGGAGGGACTGAGCACCGCAAGAGGGCGAACTTTTTTGACTACACTGTAGGAGGTGGGATTTCTTGACAGTCACAGAATATCCATTGGGCCACAGGACCTCTTGGCAAGGATTTCCTGCATTCATGCCAGCCCAGTCTTACAAAAAAAGCTGTTCTGGGAATTGAGCCAAGGACCTCTTGCAACCTGAGCAAGAATCATGCCACTAGACCAAGCAGCCAACTGATGTGGAGATCCAGGCGCCCACTAGTGTTTGGAAGGGCCGCATTGTTCAGACAGAGTTGGCACCGGGAAAGTCTCCACGGGGGCCCCCCACAGGTGTCCTGCAAAAGGATTTTTGCCGGGTAGGGCGCGCTGCAGGACCGAGTCGCTGTGCTTAAGTCGGATTTATACACACCTCCACACGTCCCTCATAGATCATAGATCTTCCTCTCATATCTTCCTGCAGGGGCCAATGGAGACACTAGTGGGCGCCTGGGTCTCCACATCAATTCTGTTTGGTGCAGTGGCACGATTCTTGCTCAGCGTGTGAGAGGCCCTCGGCTCAATTCCTAGAACAGCCCTCTTGCAAGACTGGGTTATTCCTTGCCACCCAATGGATAAGGCGTGGGCTCACGGTGCCAAGGGATTGTAGGCTCCAGTCCTACCAAAATCAGTCTTTCACTCTGTGACTGCAGAGCTACAGTGTAATAAAAAGATCGCTCTGTCCTGCCACTGCTGAACGTCAAGTGCGAAAGCATAGTTTTGCCCGTGAAAGCCGTTTTGTCTGGCCGAAAAGCAACTTCTTTCCTGGAAAGCCAAAGGCGCCCTACAGAGTTGTTGTGCCCATTGAAAGGTGCTTTTGAAGGCACTCTTAGCATCACAGCCTTCTGCGAGGCGCGTCCAGAAGCGTTTTCACCGGGCAAAACTCGGTTTTAAAGGGCGCATCCAGGACAGAACTGCTTCTTCCCAGCTTTTGATCTATTTTTTTGCTAATATCACTAAGGCCAGACTACTTCCCAGGCCAGGTCTCCAAGGCGCGCGCAAAACTTGGTTTTAACCGGCGCATCTGAATTCCAGGACAGAACTCGGCCTCTTAACATTTTGCCTCGCTAATATTGCCAGGATGAAACTATTTCCGAGACCAATTCTCCAAGGTGCAAGCCGGATTTATGCGCACCTCCATTTCGTGGGCGCCTGGATGCACATCAACTGGCTCTTTGGTCTAGTGGCGCGATTCTCGCTCAGGGTGCGAGAAGCCCTGGGCAGAAATTCTTAGAACAGCCCTGTTGCCACTGTGTAGTAAAAAGACCTCGCCCTCTTGCAGTGCTCAATCCCTCCGGCCCTGTGCCTGCCCAGTGAAAAACGACTCTGGAGGGCACCCCGGAGAATTTCTGGATGGTAGCTCATCAGAGCACATGACAAAAACATGCAACACATTTGGCAATCCGCCTGATGCTGCGTGTGAATGAAAAGCTGACTACATTGAAACGCAATCATGCAATGCTATGTCACCGATCCAGGCAATTGAACTTTGCATAGAATGAGAGATTTATTACCTTGCTTCCAAAATGGTAAATTTCACGGAATGTTCACACTAAGTAGGATTGTTATATATTTTTTGTAGGGGGTTTGCCTTGCAAAGCTTCATTGTGATGGTTAATGGGCGGAGGGTAGACCGTCTCGGTATATGGTGGCCAGTCAACACGCCCAGAAATTTTTGAAGGTTTCAAGCTTTCCAAATAAAAGGGCAAACTTTTCGTAAAAAAGTTCTCTTTTTTCTTCAGGGTGGTTATTTCAAAACACCCTGAAATTTGTTGAAGCATCATATTTTCATTCAGAGAATCCATTGCTTTTTGGTCTCTAATGGTGGGGGGCGTTTTGAGGTTTTTTTCGGCCTTCTTTTTGTGTTTCACTCCGAGGAAGATGCCTATGGTGACGAAATCACGCATTATTTACCTTTACATCCCAAGGAACCGCCGCAGTAGCAGGGAGTAAGTGGCATATTTTGGCCTTTTTGGCTAAGAACATAGTTATACCTGGTAGAATGCAACGAACCTTTTTTCTAGTCAACAAATTTGTGTTTTCCGGGGACCCTGTCCAACCATTGCTGTTTCCTGTCAAATTCACAAATTCCACAAAAAACTTGTTTTGTTTTAGTGATTTTGAAGGGAGCAAATAGGAAGTTGCAGAGCTGTCCTAGTTAAAAAGATCTGGAGAAACTCAAAGTTGGCACTGCAACTGCTGGGTTCCTCAAGTCTTGCGCCATGGCACCATAGGGTGACAGCAATTGACGTCTCGTCCGAGCTTAGCAGCTGCCAAAAAAAAAGATTCGGCTCGGAACCTGGGCAGCTTCAGGCAAGTGTAGCCTTAAGGATTTTGAAGTAGTCTCCAGTATATTCCCCCCCAAAAAACCCCTCCAACCAAACGACTCTCATTTTGAGACCCCCCTTTTTCTCTTTAAAAGGTAAAACAATGGTCTTAGAAGTGCAGATTTTGAACTCTATGGTTTAGTATTAGTTAATTCTTTGGAGTGCCAAATTTTGGAGTTATGATGCAAAGGGGGGATAGGTGCGACGTTCAACTCAGAATGATCATCCAACTTGACCAAATTGGATGAGATTCTTAGAGGCTGACCTGATGTTGGAATTGGTGATTTGCAAAGTTGAAAAATAAAGTCTGAAGAAAGTTACCCCTCCTCCCATAATCATGGAAGTGGCAAATCACCCTAAATGAAAGGACACCCATATTTGAGGGAACCATTTTCCACTTCCATGATTACGGGAGGAAGGGTGCACACCCTAAAACTAGCTAGCTGGTGGTTCAAACATTTTTGATTTTTTACCACCATGTGAGGATATGATCCAGTTTGCCTAATACTTTTCAAATCGGTTCAAACCACCAACTAGCAAAGATATAACCTGCAAAAAACGGTGGTTGGGAGACGATCCTTCCTTTTAGGGCCCGGACTATTTTCAGGGGCTATATTCGTTTTGGGAAGGGCAATACACCACACAATGAATTTGATAAACATTTGGTCAAACTATGTGATATCTCAAAAATCCCGCCCCAGTGTCGGCTAGGTACTTGGCTAAGTATGATTTTTGACTTTTGAGGAGACAATCCTATGACATCCTGTAACCGCATGCCATGTTTCAGTTGAACATTACAATTTTTAATGGAATCCTACACCCCCAAAATCAAACAGCTCGCCCCTGAAAAAGGATGCTTGGAAACAACGAGACGATCCTTTCCTTTTGGGGCAATTGGCCTTTCTTTTCATGGGCGAACTGTTAAACTTCCATGGGAAAAATCCCCTCCAAAACTACCATCAGACATGGGGTTGGTGGTTGATTTCTAATCATTTTGGGAGAGTCCCGTCACCGTGATGTGACAGGAGGTGGTGGTGGCAACCTGTATTTGTCCGTAAGCTCAGCCACTGGAATCCGGAAGATGTTGGAGAGGTTGGCGAAATTGAAGTCGTGGAGGATATAGTCTAGTGCAATCGGCTTTGGTGGTGTTTTGAAGATTCAATACTTTTTGTTTGTTTTGGGTTTTAAGATGTTTTAAGGGTTGCACCAAATATGTCCATTTCCTTTTAATTTCCATTTTTTTGACCCCAGTTTGTCTGAATCTACCGAGGTTTCCCTCCAAAATCTACAAAAAACATCATCACAATGGAGCTTCAGAATAGATAGTTGGATTGTTTTGCTTCAGGACGGTGTGCGATTTTTTGACTTGACATTTTTTCTATACCATATTTCAGAACAACAAATGTATTTTTTGGTACGTGTTTCACCTAGGAAACAATGATGTCAAAGAAGGTGGTTGGTTGTAGTTGTAGGGTCTTTTTCCGCAACCGGAAAGGGGAAGTTTGGGAATCACCACCCTATGCCTTGGAAAAGGGGTGAACATGCCAGCATCATTACTGTTTCTACACCCTCGAAAAAAAATGGTGTTTTGAATGTTGGGAAAAGGCAACTCCTTCTAGGGTGTCCCAGCAGTATCCATGTTCAGGTTGCAAGGGTGTGTTAATCTTCTCACCATTTTGTTGTGACTCAGGCTCAACGGTGCCTTCCAAACCTCCCTCCAATGGAAGTGAATTGATTTGTTGGGCCCTTTCTTTAAACAGCTCGAATCAAAAATCGGTCATACCAAAAAACTTCAACATAGTTTTTTTTGAACTTGGGGTATTTCCAGGGCATTTACTCCCTTGAAGATTAAGATAGAACCTGAAAATGATGGTCCTCTTCCAGGGGTGTAGGGCATCAAGGTTCTCCGGACTTCCCATGTAGGACATGTCTGCGGATCCGCTTTGAAGAACGTGGCAGCTGGAGCAAAGCACTCGAGCCGCAGGTGGGTTTTGGGTGATAAAACGTCCGATGTTTGGAAGTTCTGTTGGTTGGAAGAGGTTTTGGGTGGGTGAAAGGGTGGTTGGGGTGATGTGAATTTTAATTTTAAGGATTTTAAGGGTGTTTTCTTTTGTTTTCGAGGGGGTGCGGTGAGGATAACTTGGGCTCCAGATGCCATTAGTTTCAGCTTTGCAATGTCTGGCTAAAAACCTCTGGATATGAGGTTTTGATTCCATACTCTTGATGGAAGAAATCCTGCACCAGCTGGGATGCAAAATGCCGACGGGTCGATCAACTCCCTATGTTGGGGATAAGCTCATCCCACCTTCAATAGGAATCCTTACATTGGGTATATAAACCCCTACTATTGGGTTGATGAGTTATCCCCTATTACATGGAAGTACTGGGAGTTTAGACCCGATCGCACAGATGGGGGGGACTAATTATTACACTCTTTTTGTAAGCAAAGTACAATGAAACATCGACCTTTTGATGATTGTGATGGCTGGCTTAACCTACGGACTAGATATTTGTTTTAAAGGATAGTGATCAACGGACCCACCCCAATGTACACCAGAAATTAGTGGCTTATAATAAGCACCAAAAAGAAGAAGTCCGATGTACAGGTCTATAAATTGCAGCTGTCCTTGTTTGGCCTTATCAAAAACCTCCTCATGCCATAGCCCAGCAAACAAAAATGAAGCTGCAGGTGGATTTCAGTGTCGTCCCGGCAGAGCGTGAAGGTTGGGATTACCTGGCAAGCCCACTGCAAAAGGGGGGCAGAGCTAAAAAATCAACCAATACCCTGTAATAGCTGTGCAATTTTCTACATTGTACATTGGTGTTGCTGGGCTTGTTTCCGGAAGCATGGAATAAAAATTGAGTCTCCAAAGATTTTTGGGATTCCGGTTTCATGTTCAAGTAAAGTTCAATTCAATTCTCAGTTGAATGTTTGGTGTATGTTCTGTGGTTTGTTACATGTTGCCACCAAGTGTAAAAGGTAGAAAACCTGATTTCTGTCGCAGTCGCTCGGAACTGAAAACCACTAGAGTTTTACCAGACAAAAGCTACATGCCTAGTTACATGCCCGGAATTTTATGTCTAGCAACGTACCCTCCCTGAAAACTAATGAATATCGAACATCCCTTAAAAATGGATGGTTGGTTCACTAGTTGGTGGTTTCAACCCAATTGAAAAATATTAGTCAAAATGGGAATCTTCCCCAATTTTCGGGGAAAATTCCAAACATATATTTGAAACCACCACCCAGTTATATGCATGTCCATATAATAAGGGAATAAACTCGTCAACCGTCAATGCAGGGGGTTCATATAACCCATATAAGGATCCCAGTTCTTAAAGGGTGGGATGAGCATCCCCTTGAAAATGGATGGTTGGAAGATGATTCATTTCCTTTGTGAAAAAAAAAAGTCCTTCATCTTCGACAAAACTGCTAGGTGAAGGATCGCCGGATGGTGCTGCCAGCCCAGGTAAACTTCCTCAGGAGATGGGGAGCCGGGGATCCGGATGGGTTGAGGTTTAGGGGGGTACATCAACTACCCAAATGATACAGTTGATGTACATAGATCTTCCTAAGCAGCTTGATGAATTTTTCCACAAGACACAAGCAAAAATCAGCTGCGATGAATTCTTTTCCACAACTCGGATCTGCCATAGTTTCCTGGTGACGGGAGGTTTTTGCCGAATTTTTCTCTTCCCAGATGTTGTTCCGAATCATCAAACAAACTCATTAAAGATGTTGACCTACCCAAGCAGTCTTTTTGTTAAAAGAGATGGTGGCTTGTCAAATCCTGGCTTAATTAAGAAAGCTGTCGTTCATCCATGTCATGGGCAATTTTTGTTCAATCCCCAAAAACCCAGGATATTTTTCTCAAATAACCATCGACCTGTGAGCCAAACAATCATTTTGTCATGACTCATGACTTGAGGAGAAGTCAAGCCAACACCTTGCAGTACCTCAAAGGTGGGGAGAGATTTCTGGGATCAGAAATAGTCCTTGAAACGGCTGGATTTTCAAGGAGTTGGGGGCAGCAGGGCTTGGGGATGAGCAAATTCCATGCCCAGTGCAAGTTTCGTCGATGGTGTTCACTGGAAGTAAGGTATATAGGATCTCGCTAAAGAAATTGTGGAACGATAACGATAGTGTATGAAATACCTTGCTTTGTTACATGCCTGCCTACTGCAAATGGGATTGCATGCTGGCAGTCATGTGGTACATTTTCAACAGCTGGGTGTGTTTTTTGATTGAGGCCTCGTAGTCGTGGTTGAGATATGTACTTTATGTTCTTTTCTTCTCATGGTGAGTTGCAGAGATGAGATGGTATCTGGAAAGTGCTCTGGGGTATGAGTCAGGGTCAATATGCATATGCCACATCTATCCATATCTTCTGGGAGAGAAGATGTTCAACATCACTTGACTTACCTTTTGAAAACAGTTATGATGTCAACGATATTTTTTTTTTACCACATCTTAGATGTATTTCCCTTCAAAATCCAGTGATTTCGATTGTTTTATATCTATGTTACTGGAGGTTTTTTTGCCGTTTTTTTTAATCAAGATGGTTGTGTTCATCAGGTGAATCTCGGGAAATCCCCAGGTGCGATGACGAGTCCTCCAGCAGCAACAGCAGCCCCACACCGCGGAAGTTCCGCAGTAAATTGGCTCCCTTGGCTTTTGGCTTCTCGGCGAAATGGATCCATTGAAGGTGACCGTTGAAATTGGGTGGGGGGTTGAAATTCATTGGCAGGGGGGGAAGTTACAGCGTTGATTTTCTGGTTGATTTTTTTTTGCTGGTTGTTCAACTTTTGGAGAACATATCCAAGAATACTCCCCTGAAAAGGAAACATGTTCCCTGAAAATCAATGGTTGGAAGATGTATTTCCTATTGAATTAATGCCTTTAGTTTAGTGGGGGGGGTGTATCCATTATTTGTTCGTTTGCCAACCAATTTTTTTTAAAAGTAGTCTTGTCTGACAAGGTCAACTAATGTGGATGCTAAGAATAGTCATTACAACATCTTCACACACACACACATGGAACTTTTGGAAATTGGGGATTCACCATAGACGATGTTGCCAAAGCTAGGATGCTGATGACTGATGATATGCCTGGGCTTAACAGTTAGAGATGAAAGGATATCTTGGAACTCTCCTCCAAGTCGCTAGCTGGTGCTTAGAAAGGAGCTATTTGGAGCTGGGGCATACCGAAAATCCATTCATGAAAAGGGGAAGTGATTTGGAGCTACCCCTCGGGTTCGATCGGCACATCTTAGGTTGGGAATGATGAGGCATAGAATTTTGATTTGACTCACAAAGCATCCTTTGGATATCCAACTGGAAGTGATGCTTGATAGGGATGCCCTTTGCCATCTGCCTGAAACGTCCCCTTTTCCATCCGTTTTGATGTGGGAAGTTCCCATGGGGTTGACGATGTGGATTCTTCCAGCGTAGCTTCGCGTGCTCAATGATGTTTTTTGTATTCCGCACCGACTCAGAGCGTGATTTACAATTTACATATTTGGGTATATCTGGTATATCTCTCTCTCTCTCTCTCCGTTGATTATGTTTTCCAGCGCCAGACTTTTTGGCTGCTCTTCAGTAAATCCCAATCTTCTTCATCCAAAAAACCCGCAACTCTCATCCAGGCAACTTGGAAATTTCAACTTCCAACTCCGGTTGATGCAAATGTTGCTGGTAAATTCGAGTGATATTGGGGATGCTCATCCCACCCTCAAGGACTGGAATCCTTATATTGGTTATATAAACCACTAGTATCGGGTTGACGAGTTTATCTTGATTATATTGACATGCATAAATAATGGGTTGGTAATAAAATAACCCCACTGTCCAACCACCCAACCACTAGAGGTTATTCCTCGGAAGATGTGCTGCTACAGCAATCTGACCTCACAGCCAGTGGCTTTTGGGGCCGTGCTTTGGGAGGCCAGTTTTGTAGGTTTGTATTGATGTATATATACATTGGGGTTGCTAACACCCTAGCAACCAAGTGGGTAAATAGTGCATTCTGATGTTTATGAAGGGAACATGTTTTTAACCTTCACTATCCACTGGTTTCCCAGTGTTCGATGTGACAAATATATACGACGTGATATCATAAGTACATACAGAGACATTTAATAGATAAAACCATGCAGTTCTTTCAGTTCATTTCTTCTGAGATTTCTGACAGGTCATCGAACGGTTCTATTGTTGGAGTTTGGTTGAAGTCATCCTTCAGCATCTCAAGTGCGTGTCGTCAAAGATGTTGTACTTGAAACAGTTGGGCCTAGATGTCCCAAGGAATTCACATGGACCGAACTTTTACAAAATCTGCGAGTACAGATTTTGAGTCATTGAACACTTTCAGTGTTTTTGGAGATACTGTATGTTTCATATTGTTTCATGTATTTTTAGATGATTTACTGTAGATAACATGATTATTTCAATTTGGGAGAATCTTTTTCCATTGATTTACCCTCCCTAAAACCAACAGTTTGCCCCTGAAAATGGATGGTCGGAAGATGAAATTTCATGATTCATTTCCTTTTGGGACCCGGCCTTTTTTCAGGGGAGAACTGTTAGTTTCAGGGAGGGTATATATATATATATATTACCCATGATTCTTTAAGAGTCGTGAAGGCAACGATGTGGCGGCCAAGAAACCATCTATGGATGGGGCGGATCGAGGTGGGGAATATAATTTGTGACACTTACCCCCCCCGAACCACTAACATGGAACTCCCCAACATGGAGGTGGATGGAAGATGTTTTTGCCTTTTTAATTTGGGTGATTTTTTGGTTCCATGTTAAATTTCGGGGGAGTACCCGATTGTAAAAGAATAGGACATAGAAATTCTGATCAGTTCTGTTTCGAATCCTAGCAACTTCTTGGGCCAGACGGTTTCTCCAAAGGTCTACAAGTTTTACAAGTGATTCTTGCAAACTATGAAGGTCAGCTACCTTAAAGCCCATGAACAAACAGAAACACACCAATACCCACGAGATACATAACATTCTATGATGCAGATCGTTGGTAGATTTGTTCCCTTCCTATGGCTTGATAGAAATGACGAAGTCTTGAATGACAAAATTTCAGAGAAGATCTCATTTTTCCTAATTTTTTGTTTGGCAGCCGAGACTAACATCACTGGATGGAGAGAAAATGGGTATTCTCTCATGGGATTTCCCCAAGGGATCCAGTGATGGGATTCTTTGATTTTATCCAACATACATATTATGTCAATGGGAACCAGGTGGGTTTTGTGGATGCTCTCAATTTTACGGACCCAAATCAGATATCCGATCTGAATTCATCAGGGCCTCCAATATTTTGAAAGGATTTAACCATCAGATATTCTTCATAGTGCATGTGATGTGCATTTGAATGAATTGAATTGAAGTGAATTGAATCGAATCGAATCGAATTGAAATGAATCAACTATAAATGAATGGATGGATGGATGGATGGATGAACGAACGAACGAACAAACGAATGAACAAATATAATGTAGAATATAATTATACTGTATGTTTATACGAGTATATACATACGAACAAACCATTCAATCTTTCACCCAATCCCTTGTTCTATTCATCCACTACTTGTGGCAGGACTTGCCATGACAGCAAAACCCTTGAGGCCGACTTTGTGGTGTTTTTTATCGCAAACCGACTGGTGATATTCCAGCAGTTTTTTGTTGGAAGTTAACAAAAAACACTTTCAGAACATTCGTTTTGTTGGTGGAATCATCCATATTCTATGGATGTATATGAAACCCATTTTGCTAGTGTTTGAGCCTAGATGTGAGATATGAGTAAGAATTTACCAGTTTTGTTTCCACCTTCAGTACCTGGTCCCTTGCACTTAAGTGACCAAGTTTACCTCTTTGCTTACAGGACATGACAGTATCATTATCATTCCTTAAGTTTAGCTGGGAGTACACGCTGGTGTCTCATTGCCGTGTTCAATCACTGGAAAGAGATGATACGGAGAATAAATGAGAATAAGACCTGTCATGGAGTCTAGTTTCAATGACCTGAGCAT
Organism: Breviolum minutum Mf 1.05b.01; assembly: GCA_000507305.1. Taxonomy (NCBI): domain Eukaryota; class Dinophyceae; order Suessiales; family Symbiodiniaceae; genus Breviolum; species Breviolum minutum. The sequence goes on along the minus strand of DF239450.1, from coordinate 348,045 downwards.
GGATGGTGCTCGAGATGGAGGTACGTATTGTTTGCTTCAAAAGAGCCGACAATTTTTCAGTGCTTCCTTGTGTATACGACACAATTCTCACCCCGAAAACTAGCAGGTCAAACAAAAGAAACATGAAAACAACCCCCACAGATTCCAAGCCCACTCTTTACCTTGGAACTCATCCTTTTGCTGAAGTTTCCATTTTTCCCAGGGATGGCTGAAGTTTTTGTGGCTGAATCCAGGTGGCTGAATCCAGCCCATCAAAAAGAGCAACAGATCGTAGTTGATAAAAGATGTGTCTAAAGTAGACATATCCATACATATCCGATATTTTTTTTCCGGATCTTTTTGTGGCCACACACCCTACAAATTCAAGGAAGATCATTTTTTAAACCTTCTGTTCTGCTGACTCCAGGCCACTAAGGAGCCAACCTATGCCCAATGCTCGAAGTGCTCGTGGCCTAACTCCAGCACGTGCCTCCTACTACTATGAGTTGGAGGCAAGGCTAAGGGCGTTTGGATTTAAAAAAATCTCAAGGCCGAACACATTAGAAAGCCAGAAAAGGGTTTGTTTGGAAAGGAAGAGTTACAACCAATACTGTTGATGGCAACCAGAAATCCGGCTAAACTTACCAGTTGAGGGATGTTGGTAGTTTATCCTATAATTTACAAGGAAGGGTTACAAGAATATGTGCATGCTAGGGTCTAAAGTCCCATTCCTTCCATGTCATAGGGGATAAACTCGTCAACACAATAGTAGGGGTTCACATGCCCATTGTGAGGATTCCCTATTAAAGGTGGGATGGCCATCCCCAATGTGGGAGTTGATCGACCCTGGCAGATATGATAATCATATGCCCTTTTTGATGTCCTAGATTCAAGTTATTTTATGTTATTTTAGGGAATATTCAAGTTGAAGTTGAACATTTCGCCTTCACCGTTTTTTGACGAAACCCTTCACGCTCTTGTTTTTGAAATATCAGTCTCAGATACTGGAACAACATCATCATCATAACAATCATCATCATCATCATCATCATCATCATCATCATCATCATCATCATTCTCCCAGTGCCTCTTTCTCCGAATCAATTCCTGATATCCATCCTGTTGGCCGGGCCTAGTCAAAGTTCCGAAGGTCCTGCAAACAGAACTGGCAACGAATCGCACCTTGGCGTTTCGGCCACCCAGTTATCGCTCAGGTCATGCTTCGCCATGCTGAAAAAAAATCTCATGAAGAACTTGTTACACTCTGGTAAACTAACATAGCAATGGAACATGAACCTTTTGAAGATGTATGTCCTTATTGAAAGTGGGGATATTCCATTGCTATGTCAGTTTTGGTAATCCTATTCAATAACGAAATGGTGGTAAAAAGATCAAGATGATCTAGTAGATAGGGGGAACTAAATCAAGGAAGAGTGTTTTTGTACAATAGGAGTCGGTACAACTTTAATAACATGTTTGAAAGATCACTTGCGATTCACAGGATGTTTCATACACAATTTGCTCTTAAACCCTGCCCTGTTGAAAGAAATGAGCGTGCCAGAAGTGTCCGGTGTCTTGAAAAAACTGGATGCGGGTGTCATCCCACATTGAAATGCCTGGGGCCCGGATCTTTCTGAGGCTAGGTTTTTGCTGGTCTAAAGGCCTTCGGAGTCAGGATTGGGGGGGAAGTGGGGTGAGAAGAGAAGGGAAGGTGGCTTCGTTTGGGATATAACACACATGTTGGAAGAAATTCGAACACTTTTAAGGTTTTGATATGTTTAAATTGGCTTTGATAATCTTCAATCCTTCTGAACAAGTAGCACAAAAAGCAGTTGGTCTCAACTCGTTTTGGATCGACTGCATGGGCCTTGGAAGAAAATTGCACATTGGCATATATATTGCTACTGGGCAAGTGGATGGGCTCAACAGACCCTTCTAGAGTCCATCTGCAAAGATATGCAACGGGCCTTGATGTTGGATATTTTTGACCAAGAAAATCATTGAGTTTGGGGCCTTCTAACCCATCAGTTTCCCCAAATCTTGCTGATTTTTTTTCAGAGTCTTTTGGGATGAGAAGGTTACCCTCCCCGGAACGATCACATATCCCACCAAACCGGAAACCGGTCCTCAAAAGTGCCTTTAAAACGATGTTCCCAGGAGGGTATCCCCAAAAAACCCATCGAGAAACGACCACCTTGGAGAGGACCCCTGGCCACAAGATTTGTCTACAACTCAGAGCGCTGAAGCCGTTGAGTGGTACCGTACCTGGTACCGCAAAGGACCATTGGTATAAACTTTCAGTGAGAATTGGACAGGTTTATTTTTTTAACATTTGATGAATATCCAACCTAGGGTCATGTTGGTGCCCACTATTTATAAGATTTTATAAGGATAACCAACAATATGTTTCTTGGAGATCTGGGATCAACTTGCATTTCTCGGTGTGTGACCCAGGATCCCCAAGCTTTACCTGTAACACCTAAGGGAAAGACATTGTTTTTGATCAACCTCCAGTGATTTTTTGGAAAGAATTAAGTGCTGCCGCCGAAGAAGACAAACGAGATGTTTCATTGAACAATTTTACTTGACTAAATTGTAAACATGCTACAATGAAATGAAACAATTTACATGACTCAGTTTGTAATGTTAAAACATGCTACAATCTACTAAGGACTCAGAATGACTACTGTAGGGTCTATATACTTGTATTCATTTCAAGAGGTCAATGATTTGCCCGGAAGAGATGATTGGGAACGACTTGTTTTTTTTTCTGTTACAAACGGATGTAACTTTGTAAATCACATCGAATTGTTCCGACCATTAATGAGAGATGCCCCAACTTTGTTGAAACCCAAATTTAGGCAGACTTCTTTTGAACATAAAATTCTCCCCAAAAATGTGCAGATGCCAAGAGATTGTTGGCTGCATGTTTTTTTTTGAACGATGTGCAGACTTCATGTTTTTTCATGGTGCGGGGATAGTCAATGAAAATGGGCCGCCTTTTATATAATTTCAGAGTCTTGTACCTCGTGGCCTCAAAATCTTTCGATTCCACAACTTTGACAAATTTTTAAGTAAAGCCATCAGAAACTTTCAAGCTGACAGATTTCCGGTAGTTGAGAAACTCGAAATTGCATATGGATAGACAGAAATCTCTCAACATCATACCTGTATTTTTTTAAAAATTGTCGGTTCCAAAACATGGGTTTTTAATACACCAATTATGTGTATATATATATATATATATTATATGCATCTATAAAAATCCAACTCTATATCTCCACTTCAACTTCTCCAGGGTGTACCGTTGTACCAGTTTCATGAAATTTCTAAACACCCACTCTTCAGTTATGAGGCCTGGGTCCTTCCTTCTGGGAGGCAACTCAACCTTAGATGGAGGGAATGCGGGTCGGTTTTGGAAACCGACGAACTTTTTTTTGGGGGGTTGGGCCTAGTGATGGTGCATAGAACTCCTTTTTTTGTTTTGAGAAACTGGGATGCATCAAAGAAGAACAATCAATCACAACCTCAACTGGTCAGAGGTATATTTTTTTGTCAGTGGTGGGATACATGGTGGGAGAATGACAGTTCGTCTCAACTCCCTTATAAGGCGGTGCCTTCAAATTCTCATCGTTTTCCTCTTTGAAGCCGGGCTTTGAGGGTTTGACCAAGCGAAATCTTTAAAATGCTTCGCTGAGGACCCAAATGTTTAAAGAACTAATCCAGACAATAATAATGATGAAAGGCTCTATCTAGATAAAATCTTGCATGCCAAAGGGAAGATGTGGGTACCTGCCCAGGAGAGTATCCGATTCCCTAAATATTTCTCCAATTTGGTGGTCCATATCATATATGTATATTTCCATATAGTAGTAGTTACGGCGCTCTCTGTTGGGTACTCATATTTCCCTCTGAGCATGGCTTGAGGCAAGCATGGAAGCAATGCCATACTGCACCTTTTCACATGATCATTTGTGCATTGGAAATGCCTTCCTCCTTTCGAATGGATGTGACATCCCAAGATGACAAGGGCGCATGGACCATGGATCATGTCAGACAGCAGATGTAAAGACAGCAAGAATGTATATACGTTATACGTTTTATTTTTCCTCGGCAGAGGTAAGAAGCCTTTTCACCGTCGCTACTCTGAACTTTTCACTCCTCATTTCATGGTCCGATGACCAGTTTGATTCGGCATCCAGGGGAGCTTCCACGTGCGGTCTTTGGAAGCACAGAAGTGTGCAGGCCGAAGTGGCTGTGTGTTCCCAATGACAGATCCAATGAAGACAAAAACTACATCCACCAAAGAGGTGACAGTTTTTGAGGTGGAGATATCAAGATCAGCTTGGTGAAGATGTTCTTTGATTCAACCTAAATCCAGATTCGTTGTTTCCAACCAAGACTTGTGGTTATACATCTTTCTAACCAACCGCCGAACCGCCAGTACTCGTATCCATCATGTCGGTCCAAGTTTTCAAGCTGTCAACGGATTTCTCCAACGTTGTCATAGGAAGGAGGATGTGAATCTTTGGAAAATCCATGGGGGGATGATTTTTTCGAGATTTTTCCTCCTTGTTTTCTGAAGGAAGCCCAAATGACAAACTCAGCAAACTCAGAACAATAAGAACTTTTTTTTTACGGGAGGAGCAAAAAGGAAGTATGAATCCCACACATGGACATATATGTTTAACCAGACCTTCAAATCTGTGGGTCCGTTCTTCGTATATTTACTGTATCTGGATGGTGCTTTGTGATGAGGAAATGCGTGAACGAGGACGATTTTCAACAGTAAATGACAAGCAAAATTGAGGAACCAGCTGGTTGAGTTTCCACTACATCTTGAATATTTCTGGCCGGACAGCTCGCCCCTGGAAAATGATGGTTGGAAGACGATCCTTTCCTTTTGGGGCCCGGCCTATTTTCAGGAGGCGAACTGACCGAACTGTTAAACTTCCAGGGAGTTGGTTGGTTTCCGAGTTTCATCATGTTTGCCTAAGTAGAGGTTTAGTTTATCATCCAAAAAAGAAGCACCAACTTTTAAAATGGTGGCCCGTGGTAATAACTTCCAGGCATAAACCATCTTTCCTGAACTTCTCTCCCTGCTCTCCCTGCTCTGTGTTTATCACCCGCCAGACCCGTTGGCTGGAGACCCTTGGTCCATGTTTTGTCTGGCAGTCGTGTGGGTGCTCTATTGGAGGCCGGGCCTTTTGAAGGAACACAGTTGGTACTTGGTACTGGATTTATGGACCACACTTGGTAAGTGCAGAGTTGAAAAAACATGTGTGTTTTCTTGATATACGTACGTATATGTATATGTATGTTGTAGATATAATATGTATATACACACACAGGGATGTTTAAGTTGCCCTTATTTCTCATTGAAATGTGACTTCAACATGTGGCTTCTTCATCTGCAAATCATGTGTGAACAAATCCCGCAAGAAGTGTTGACCAACCTCGAGCCGGGGGCCCGGTTAGTTGCCTAAAAAGACATGGATAGTTTAACGAAAAACGATGAAACAAAATAGGGATGCTGGGAGCCTCCCTGTTTATCCCTAACAAAACACATCCAAATTGAGAACATTGAATCCCCGCAAAAAACAGGCAACCGGCCTTAAGAATGAGCCTGTTGATGTTGAAAACAACAGCTGTTTTCTGTGAATGGCATGTCATGTTTGTCCCTGAATTTAAGGTTGATTGTCCATTGATTACTAGTACCTGTGAAGCAGATGATTTACCAATATCATGAAAACCCGGGAAGCATGCGCCACATGGGTAAGTCTAGCTATGCGAGGATATGGGTCATCAAATCTTTTACCAGAAAGGCTGGCTTCCATAAAAAGGAGGAAAAAACATAACCTCGTCAAAAACTAACTAACATATCTTTTCCCAAGGTGTTTTTTTGCGAGTCGATGATTTTCCTTTTCCAAAAGGTGGGGTCCCATGTGATCCGTTTCTTGGAGGGTATTTTTGTCAACATTTCTATTCGCCTTTCACCTTCAAAGTCGATGGGTTTTTGGCAACAAATGCCACAAAAAAAACATACCCCATTTTCAAGTTGCAAATAACAAACATGACATGACATGACGAATCATCATCATTCTGTCCCAAAAAAAAACAAAGAAAAAGCAGTTATCCGGTATCCGTAGTCATCAATCGTCATCATCCCCAATCTTCTAAAATGGAAAATTTCCACCAAAGACTGGGTCCGTGGTGTCCAACATTTTTTTAATTTTCACCCCGATCCTTGGGGAATCATTTCCAATTTGACCAATGTTTTGGAAAATTGGGTGGGTGGCTCAACCACCAACTAGAAGGGATGTTGATCTTCAGTCAAATCTTGCCAGGTTTTTTTTCTTTCTCTGGCGAAATCTGGGAGGATCTCACCCCAAAATTTCCACCAGAAAATTCGGGGACCTCACAGGTGAGAGATCATGCGGCTGTAGGGAAGCCCAAGCACCAAAGGTTTCGGCGATGGCCTCGGGGGGGGCGACGTAAGGGGATCAGATCTGCCCCCTAGGGATTTTAAGACATTGGATGAGCAAGGAGAGACTTTTTGTTTGTTTTGGTGGTATATAGAAATGGGGAGATTCTACACAAAGTCCATAAGTTGATAGTGAATGATCCCCAGATAGACATGAAATCATGACTTTCTGTTGTTTTTTGCAGGTTCCTGTGTTTCCGGTCGCTCCCAAATTCAATTGAATCACGAGAATCCTCTCCATTCTCACCAATGGCCGATCTTCAGGAATGTTGAGTCTGCCGCCCCCCACATCGTCTGACAGTTTTTGACAGATCCACCGGCCCAAAAAAAACATGCAGGTTTCGTTTCGATCCGCACGCATCTTTGTTTAGTTCAGTCCATCCCAACGGTCATAAGAAACTCCTCGGCTGCCGCTGAGGGTTCGCAACTTCCAGTCTTGCGCTTGTCCATCATCCAAGATGGAAGTCTACGGGCGGAGGCGAGGGAAGGGAGCACAGAGGAAATTCGTTGAGGGGTGAAGAAAGCCCAAGGTCCCTGCAAAAAAACAGAGGTGTTTCAAGTATAGGGTTTATTTTTTTTGATGATTTGATAGGTCAACTTATCATGTGAGATTTTGTCTTCATATTTTTTTCATGCCATGATGGTGTCCAATAGAAGGCGCCAGCACTTTGGCTGTTTTTTGTTGGCATCTCAAAGTGCTATGTACACAGCTTCAACTATTGCACTCTGAAGTGCTTGAGATCCAAGTTTCATTCACCAAAAGTAGCCACTAGTGACTTTGATTTTGTTGGTTACTTCGCCTCAAAATTAAAACAATAACCGGGTGAAAAAAGGGGGGGATAAGCTGCCTATAACCTTGTTAGTGGTATTTCAGCTATCCACAATATCAATAGTGAGCGATCTCTCATTTTCACATAGACCTTGGTCCCAGATGAAGTTTCTGTTTCACGGGATGAACATCTAAAGAGTAAAGGCAACCAGATGTCTAAGAGACTTCTTGAAATTTGATCAACTGCTCTGCTTTCGTTTTTCCCTTTGCCCTTTGAATGTCATGAAATAACGAAGCTCCTTATAGTGAACCGAATGGTTTTTTTACCCTGGATTGAATTGAATTGGCTTCCCTCTTGGAAAAGCAAGAATAATCCACCCAAACCACCAATTTTGGCAGATTCAAACTGTTGAATTTTTCAGGGGCTGTACCTTCAAAACGAGATCCCAGATCCGCTTCGTAGCAGCTCCCAGCCATCCTTTTCCAATTCACCAGGCTGCTATCTACTGGTCGTCCTTGGACACCTTGACCGAGGCCAGGTTTGTCACTTCCAACTGCTTCTATGGTCTTTTGATGTTACCTTTCCCTGGAAAACATGCAGGTTTGGTTCAGATGATGTTCCTTTTTAATCAGGTGATTTTTAGGTTCCATCCATTAATTTTCTGGGGTGTATGATTCGAATTCGTTCAATATCAATTTGATGTTACATGAACTCTTACACATGGTTCACCTGAAAATGACTCCCTGGAAAAGATTATTTCTTTTGGAAGCCATCATTTTCAGGTTAAATGATACGCTTTGGTGGTGCAAAGTTTTTAGTGACGTCATGATGTCATATAGTTGGATGGAACATGTATATTTTTGCTGGTACTTTTCCAGGAAGGTTACCCCCTTGAAAACTGACATATCCCTTGAAAAATGATGGTTGGAAGCTGAAATTCCCTGAAATGGTCCCTTTTCAGGGGACACATGTCAATTCTCGGTGGGAGGTAATCAGTTTAACTTATTTCAGGGTAGTCAGTAGTCAGCTACAAAATACAAAATACATCATGCATGAAATCACCGTCGGCGATATACACCGGGATACCCAGAGGGCAATACCCGATGACCATCGACCTTGAACCCCTCTAATAGATATTTGTAGACGGACCCGCCCTTTTTGACGAGATGAACCCGTGGATATATCATGGCTTCATGTGATTCATGTGTAAAAGATTTCTTTTACCGTCATTTGCTGTACCTTAGAGCCCCAAACATAGATGACTAGTTGCTCCCCAAAAACGGTGGCTTAGTGTGCAGAGTTTATATAAATCAATTCAAGACCAACACATGGGAACAAAGCACCATCTACTTGTTGCCCTGTTTTTTCACAAACTCTATGGTTTCAATCTCTCCAAACTTCGAACAGTTTCAATCAATCTTTTTTGGTCTAAGATTTCCCATCCAACAATGGAACTACAGACATCTACAGACTTTGAGACAAACAACCAGCTTTGTAATCATGCCAGTTACTTTATTGCTTTTGGATGTCTCTAAGAAACCAGATTCTCAAAACAAGATGACTTTTTTTTAACAAAAAACATCCACAGATTTGGTGGTTTTTAGTGTTCGAATCATCCGAATCTGAGAGCTGTTTCAGGAGTCTCGCAGCGCGGTGATGGCCGCGGTGGCGGGAAGACGACCCTTTGGACTAGTGGAGGTGGGGTGGCATACAACAGGCGATCATTAAATTGCCCATTTGGGGAGGATCATTTCCAATGCAAATGTATGGTGATTTTGAGGGATTCTCCTTGTAATAGTTCATTGTTTGGGTTGGTAATATAATGACCCCTGAAGTTTCACATTTTTGCCGATGAAAAAAATACTGAAACCCAATAGGAACGGCTTGTCTTCCCAATCACCATTTTTCAGGGGCGAGCTGTTAAACTTCATGGGTGTACCCACTATTTGACAAACCTTTCAAGCATTTCAGGTGGTGCAAGATTTGGATACCATCAATTCTACCAGGAAAGATGGGAGTATAGCAGGTATAACGGCTGAAACTCCAAACAACAATACGTGAAGTTGGATGGTTTGGAAGATCGCCAATGATGGTTTGGAGTTTAGGAGTTTCTGGAAATGATGCTGTTCTGAAACGCCAAAAGGTTGATTGAAAAGGGACGAGGTGGTGTCACTCATTTGATGTTCTGTTGAGGTTGCCGCATAATGATGAACAATCCTCAGGTAGAATTGGAAGAAGTCAGTTTGAATCTACACTTGATGATTGGAAATGGCCAAAATCAATTTCAGGTACTATCTTACAGTCCTCCCAACCTTGTAGGGGGCCAGCTACAGATTCGACCTGCATCAATCGTGGGAATGACCCATGAAAATTCTAATGAGAAGGATTGTGATGAAATGCACAGCCAGTAAATGACATCTTTGCCAGAATTTGGTCAAAGGATTCCGATGACATTCCAATCCTTTGTTCTTTTCTTGTTTTTGGGTCGTAAGCCGACTACGCCTTTTCCAATAGGTGGGCGGCAGTGTAAGCAGCGTGCGGCTGTGCACAGATGTAAATGAGCCAAGCATGCAGAGATAGGACCAGGTGGCGGAAAATGCCGCTAGGGTGGTGTATGTTTTCTTGGAAACACTCTGGGATCAACTAACATGGCTGCCTGGAAAATGGACCCTGAATGAATATGTATTTCCCCTTTGAAAAGCGTGATATTCCAGCCAGCTATGTTAGTTTACTAGAGGGTTGTTCTTTTAGAGACATCAGATTCTTTTTTGCGGAATAAGTCATCAGTGCAGACCTTGTGTAGCCCAAGTCTTGGTTGTTTGTTGACGGTACAAGCTGGTTTTAGCTCGACAGTGACGGCCACCAATAGAATAGAAGTGTATCAGACATCTGAACAAATATAGGATTCCCTGAACATGTATGCCTGGCATATTTACACAGTGTGTGCTGACTTGTTGCTGCATCCATCTCTTGAAAGCAACAAAATATAGACATACATTGCATCTACCCGCCCAAATGTGGCATGCAAATCTGTTGTTGATATCACTGTTCTTGTATATTCTTGTACTGTTTCGATCTTTTTCCAAAGTGTTCTTCTTTGCTCCAAACTCTGGCTTCATGGTTTCTTGTGGGCATTTTGATGTTGCCTTTTCTTCGTCTTCTTGTGTCTATCACATGAATTCAACCGTTGTGTTGATCCAGGATGCCAAGTGGCAAATGAAGGTTTTAGGTTGGGATCCCCCATTCTAAAAATGTGTATGAATTATCAATACCTGGGTGGGGGGGGTTAACCCACGATATACAGGAATGCTTGTGTAACAACTGCAATGAGTTTGGGGAAACCTGTTTAACTGATGTTTTCCAGCAGTTCAAACATCAGCACTACAAAGATCAAACTTCCACTGTAAGTTCAAGTTGACGGTTGAATATTCACAGTAATCTTTCTAGGAAACTTGGCTATGTGGCTATTGACCCATAACTTTATTCATATGTTTTTTTCCATGTAAACAAATTTGATGAAAAAAATCGGCTGGGCATTTTCGCATCAAATTCCTTAAATTCCAGATTTTTTTTCACTGTCTCCAAGTTGGCATACCCACCCTGGTGGGGCTGAGCCTTTGCAAACGACCACCTGAGTGCTTCACATGCCCACAGCATTTGAGGAAATTCGTGCATGTTGAACCGCTAGGTTCAACTGACAAAAATTCTACTGGCAAGTCAAGGTGCTTGTTTTGTTTCTCCATATTTCCAAGAAGCCTCTGCCAATTTTCAAAACGTTTTATGAGTTATGTAACATTTGAACAGATGAGATAAGCACCAGCCAGTCCTAGTTTGATACTGTTGCCAAAGGCACAGTTGTTTTGTTTACAAGGGGGTGGACCATGGTGGAAACATCCCTGATCAACCAACCTGGAGGTCAATCCGTTAAACACATTTTTTTGTGACAACACCATGCCTAATCCAAAACGGAGACGTCCATGACTATGACTCTGTGGTTTCCTCTTTTTTCTCAACGAAAAAATGGCCTGCTCTATGTAATTGTGGCTAAATTTTGAACGATGGACGATGGCAAAAGATTTGTTTACCACAAGAATTGACTGCTCGACCTTTTCCAAGTAGCAAGATACTTTTTGTACCTAGTTCTTTATCAACTCTTCTGACACATTGAAAACAGCAGAGTGACACAAGCTTTTTCAAGTACGAGAATACTGAACTAATTCAAATTCATACAACTTCCATCAATATGTCAAATAAATTTCTTCCCCATTTCAGTAAGTGAGAGCTACGAGACAAATGAGAATATAAACTGATAAGATACATATGTATGTATAATGTATGATGTTGTTTCTCATGGAGAGTTACTATGCAAGAAAGCTAAGTTACTTTACTTTTTTTGTTGAGACAAGCATTGACTTCCGATTGTTTTTTGCCATTTGAAACTGCGCCACACCACGTGGTGTAGCCCGCAGCGGAACACCGCTTTGCGAGCAAACAGGTTTTGTGTTTTGTTGGCTTTACTTGTGTATGATAGTGGATCCAAATGATATGTTAAAAAGACACTACATGTACATATGTATTTTTTGTCTCATTTGTCATATTCATGTATGTCAACTTATTTATGGATCTATGTTTTCTCTACATATATTTTTATATGTACATATAGATATATACATATTGATATTAAGATAGTCCTTTTCCAGAACATCAGTTTGTTGCTACTTTCAACTTCCGCCAGAGCCAAATCTCATAATATATTTGCACATGCCCTATATTTGCGTGAATTTCATCCTGACATTTCACATCATCTCCTTTCACCATCGCAGGTGAGGTAGAGATGGTGAATATGTTTCGACATTCCAATGGCAAAGCAAGAGGAATGGGAGTGCCAATCTTAGAAAAAAACCTGGAGATGCTGGAGATCTTTTCAGGATCTACTGCAAACATCCGGAACAACATGAATCATCAAGAAACATCAGGAAGTTTTGTCATCCCACTTTATATAGACTTTTGTGACGGAATATTTTCACAACATGGAATATATCGTTAAAAACATATGTATGATATTATACATCAATAATTTGCAAAAAAAATCGCTGACAAAATGAATGAATCATCAAGAAACATCCATTGGAATTGTCTTCTCATCCTATTTTGAACATATATTTGCAAATCTTTCCCCTTAAACAAACAGGTGCCGACTCCTCCTGCCCTTTCAGCAGTTTTCCATTCAGGTTGTGACCTTTGTTCGTGCAGATGCGGCTTTGCAGGCGACGGGAAGATGAGGGACGGCACAACCTTGGCACAACGGTGGTGTTTCACCATACGGTGGATGGTTCAGAAATCCGGTTACCTTACCAGTTGAGGTTGGTAGCTTATCCCATTATTTACAAGGCATTGTTAGATCATAATGAAAATCATCAAACAAAATTGGATCATACACCCATGAAAAGTAAGTAACATGGAACCTACAAATCACACAGTTGCAAAGGAACAACATATTCCAAAGCTCCATTTTTTTTGTTGCATGTTAAATTTTCCGGGGTGTAAACACATGTAGGACACACGTAATGGCTACTCTTTCTCCCTTTAATGATGGTTTAGTGGCAAGCGGCTGGATATCAGCAACGATAATAAATACCCTCCAGGGAACTAATATCCTACCTTGGGAATAGGATATGTTAGTTTCCAGGAGGGTAACCATACCACCTTGACAAATACTCTTCCTCCCATAATCAAGGTTCAGTGGAAAATGGCAATGTTTGAAAGGTAAGTACTATTGGAGGTACACCCATCTTTTACATGACTATGGGAGAGAGAGTACCAACCAAGATTTTTTAAAATCATAAACACATCAAGATTATGGCAGGAAAACGAAAAAGACTGCCGTGTTTCATGAAATAAAGGACACCAAAAGGAAACTAGTCTTCCAACCATCCATTTTCAGTTGCTATTTTAGTTTCAGGGAGGGTAATCAATTCTGTCATAATTCTCCCAGCTACTGACTCCACAATATAGAGTTCAATATAGAACGCGTTTTTTCTTGACAGATTTTTATTGGTTCCAAACTGACTCAATACAACCTGGGCATATGAATACTAAAAAGAGGACAAGGGCAGAATGTGAATCCTTGGTGAAACCAACATAACACCTGAAAATTGATGGTTGGAAGTTGGAAGACTACTTTCCTTTTTGGGGCAAACAGCCTATTTTCAGTAGTTTTGGCCGTTAGTTTGTAAGCAGGTTAATCTCCTAACAGTTGATTATCAGAAAAGGACACCCTGCATTTTCAGGGACGAACCGTTAGTTTTTGGGGCAGTGTGGCGCCCTTTAGCCGTTACACCCCTGAAAACTAACATGACACTGGGGAAATAACCATTTGAAGATGTGATGTTCCTACTAGTGCAGGAAGATCATACAATTTTCGGACGAAACTTCTCCATGTCCCAGTGAATGTTGTCCCGCTTTAAGAAAAATCATGATGATTTTTTCTATTGCCATCTTGGGTTTCCGGGATCATTATTTGCAGCCCAGGAAAATGGTTCGAACCCTTGAAGCTCAGGTCTTAATGTCCGGGATCGAAGTGGATGGATGGCAGCTTTTTCTGAAGGAGGCCATGGGGGGGCTCATTCGGGCGGCCTGTCAGTTGTGCTTGGGATTTTTTTTCCTCCCTAATCTGGATTTATGTCAAAACTCAGTTATGTTTTCGGGGAGATTTTCAAGAGATCTTGGAGTTTGTAACAGAATTTCTTCGCAACTTTGGAAAATTCATTGCTGGTCCCAACTCTTCCCCCCAAGAACAGGTGTAGTTGTAACGTTGACCGTAGAAAACACACCCCAAAATTGATATGTTTGGAGACCGGACCGCAAAACCAAAACGCTGACCACATCTTTGGCAAGGCTGACCAACAACCAGGCTCCAAAGCAGTTGGGGGAGCTCAGCAGACCCCGCCACGTACCCCCTCCAGAATTAAAGGTTTAATAATAAGGCCTCACTAAGGGAGCCGAATGGTTAATAAGCCCTTAATAAGGCCTTGTTTCGGGGGGGGGGTACCTGAGGGGGGGTTGGTTGATTGATTAGCCATTAATTTTGGCCAGAGGAATTTTGGTGGCTGGAAAAGTTTTTACGTTCTGGACGAATCTTTTTGTTTCTAGGAGTTGTAGTATATGGACATAAATTTATTTGCAAGGTATGCTTTTTGTTTTGGGGAGGGGGAGATTTTTTAAGATTCAAGTACTCAACTTTGAGCGTGAAATACTGACAGTACCTCGGGGACCTTCCTAAAGTATTAAGGCTAGGAGAGGTTATGGTCTGACTCGGGGTGAAAAAAACACCACTAAGTTCTTAAGGCGTGGTTGCTTGAAGTCATTCTTGAACACCGTTTTTTGTATACAATTCGGCTTTCGTGCATTTTTGTGGTGTTTTGTATTATGATTTACCTGAATAGATTGTGCCTTATGAGAGGATTCACCACAAATCTTCTATACCCCTTTTTTTTCATCGCGCCAGAACCTTCGGTTTTTCGGCTACAGGATGGAAGCTCGCAAAGCAAGAGCCAGTGCCCGGATTTTCGGTGGACAGCTTCACTGGTAGCCCCAACTCCCAAGGGGACAAAAAACGGTTTGATGTCATTGACTGGATGTACCCAACAACCGGATGCTACGTATACCTGGAGCCTGTTTGTCCTCTATTCTTGGGGCTTCAACCCTCAAAAAAGAAGGCCCTCTCTGATCACAAAATAGGGTCATTTTGGGTTCTAGGTAGGTGTGTAGAGAGCAACCAGCCTAGAACTCTCGTTTTTGAAGGTTGGATTTTGATGGAACTTTAGAAGGATTAATTATCAAACCATACTTACCATGAGTTGGGGGCTGCTTATTCTTGCAAATGACCATGATGTAAAGTAAGCACCCGCTTTTGGTGTAAAGCTCAGTTGGAGTAGAGTATCCTACCTAAGATTTAACCTACTGCAAGTCTAACAAGATTCCTGATGTTTTGTTCGTTGTTTTTTCCCATACCTTCCCGTCCCGTTTTTGTTTAAAAATGGGAGCTCCAAAAATTCCCCAAAGTCATCACCGGTCACGATGCAGGTACAGTGGCGGCTGGAACGGTTGGGCGGAGTCCTATGCTTCAAATAGTATCAAGGTGAACCCTTCGAAGGCGATGGTGGGGAATCACCCTATCCAACACCTCTCGCCGTTTTTCATCATCAACCCGGGGTGTTTGGTGATGTTGTTTGTTTTTTTGTTGGTCGGATTTTTTTTTTTCCGATGTTTGTTTGTTTAAACGGACGGGGGGAAAACAAAGTGGGCAAAAACAGAACGTTGAAATCTTCCATGTCCTACCCATCAGAGACATGCCGTTTTAACAAACTTATGACCATTCACCATTCCACGTGGATCCCGCTTTTGACCCTGACCCACATTTTGTCGCCAAAATGGAGGATGCACATAGCTGACATCTGACACGAAGTCTGTGCTTTTCTTGGATATTTTCCGTTGCTTTAAGCCATATTCCATATTCTCATATTGGGAATGGTCGACCTCAGCATAGTGAAACAGGGGAACAATTAAGGTTGACTGAGGAGCTAAATTCAGGCTGGTATAAATGATTCTCGTCTACCGAGGATTTGATCCCTCAACATATCTTACAAAAATGAATAAGTCTGGGTAAATTGTAACGACCAACCGGCCGAGGTCACCTTGACTGGTGGTTTAGTATCCGGGAATCCCCCCCAAAATGCCCCCAAATTCAGGTTTAGGAAATATACTAATTTGCCGAGAATAAGAACTGGTGAAATTGCACATGCTTGTCATTTGAGACCTGAAGGACTTTGCTTAGAAGGGCCCCACACAAAAACCCAAGCCTGTGATAGGATACCTGCTGAATATTCTTAACCCTCAGACAAAATGCTGAATCTTGGGCCTCTTGGACCTTTGACAAATCCGACGTCTCCATTTGGCTCGTAAAAATGGCAACAGATGCACTGCTGTACTGGAAGATCTTCTTCAAAAGGCGTTTAATGGTGTGCCAAGACAGTTATCCACATTGTCCAAACGAAGTTGAAAGTTTCAATGAGTTTGTGAAGAAATTCTTAGCATCATTCCACTTATTCTGGCCAGTGGACCCACCCCTCCTTGGTGTCCGACGGATAGAGACATAACGTCTCGCAGCAGTGAAGATGAGTATGGGAACTCAGTCACTGTGAATGTTCATGAGAGATGCCATCTCCACTAACCTGAAGTGATTGATGATTGATTGGCATAGTATATACTCGTATGTATATATAATATATATATATATACACATTTATATGTATATATATATATACATATTTGCGCCTGAATGTCGTGCATTCTATATCAGTATATTGTATTTGTACGAGCCAAATGAACTAATGCGTTTCTTCACGTAATGAACGTTGATTTTTCGACGAGAGAATACACAAGGGATTCTGCCAATGGTCCACGCTTGGAATGAGAGACAGATTCGGGGAGGGGTTGTCAAATGGCATCGCGTTTACACCAGCGCAAAATCAATATGGTTCCCAATCTGAAAACGCGGTCGGCAAATTTCCAGGAGGTGGACTCGAGAACTTCCAGAGGAGTACCGTTGAATAATCATCCCAGGACTTGTAAGTGGTTAATAACCATGGTGATCCCAAGTCCCCATAAGTAGGGTTGTGGGACCCCTTCCAAATGGCTTACATATGGGGGTGATCCTAACCACTGGATCCAAGTCCTGGGATGATCCTCCAAGTACTGTTGAATATATATCCCTGAGGTGATGGCAAGGTAGTCGAAGCGGAATGTGCTGAGAGTCATTTGACCAGTGGCTCCGCAGAACATCAGATGCTGGGCGTTCGAAACATCGAAAATGGGAAAACACATGATTCAAGGGATGCATCTTTTTAAAGGAAGTCATAGATGATACCGATACCCAATCAACGAATGTCCTCCCAAAAAGGGGACCATTTCAAAAGGAAATTTCATTGTCCAACCATTGATTTTCAGGGGATGTTCGCTAGATCGTGGAGTAATATTTTGATATTCTTGAAGATTGATACTTCACTGAATTATGTTGTATATATATATATTTATATATTTATATATATACATACCGGTATATTTATACAACTTCATTTCATCTCTAAGGGCTGCCCTCCAGAAAAGGAACGTGCTCAAGTTATGCTTTCTGAAAAACTAAGGAAATACTCAACAGGCAGGGTGGCACGCGAGGGTTGTGGGGGTTGATGGGCGAACCCATTGATATTGTTGCCTTATTTGGATGTATGGCTCTGTTGATTCTTTTGGGGAGTATGCTATGCGTATACATCTTAGAATTTTATCATCATGCTGTTGCTGCTGCTGCTCCCCTGGTGATTGTGCGTGTCGTCCTTGTTGTTGTTATTATGGTTGTCATCGCTGTCTTCGTGGGGGTGATGGTTGTTGTTGTTGTTGTTGTTGTTGTTGTTGTTGTTGTTGTTGTTGTTGTTGTTGTTGTTGTTGTTGTTGTTGTTGTTGTTGTTCTTGTTGTTCTTGTTGTTGTTGTTCTTGTTGTTCTTGTTCTTGTTCTTGTTCTTGTTGTTCTTGTTCTTGTTCTTGTTCTTGTTCTTGTTCTTCTTCTTGTTGTTGTTGTTGTTGTTGTTGTTGTTCTTGTTCTTGTTCTTGTTCTTGTTCTTGCTGTTCCTGTTGTTCTTCTTGTTCCTGCTGCTGCTGCGGTTGCTGTTCTTCTTCTTCTTCTCCTCTTCTTCTTCTTCCTCTTGGCTTCTGCAGGGGAACTGCTTTGCATGTCTTTTGGTGATCCGCCTCCTAATCCCAGTTCAATGTTATTTCGGGGTTAATCAGCCATCCAGTACAAAGAATTTCATCATGGTGGTCACTGGAACCCTGGGTGGGGAATCACTCTTAAAGCAACCTATGACTGCCTCAGATACGGCGGACAAGTACTCTTCTCCCTTTGCATTCTCTCAAGCGGTCAGCAGCTCAATCCACTTTATGGGCAGGCTTTGGTGATATGAAGACATTGGATTGAAGAGAACATGTAGATATATGATGTATATATAGATACATATGTATATCAACCCACATCAGGAACTTACTTTTTTGCTCCATGTCAGTAGCTTCAAATGTTTTCAGATGTTTCCTTGACTTGACATTTGTATTTTTTCATCGACACCAAATGGATAAGTCGAGGGTCTCCATGTGAGCCACGAAAAAAAAACTCACCGCACTTTCCATTGGCACTGGTTGTTCAAGAGGGATACGGTAACTGGATAGTATAATCCCCATGTACGGTAACTGGATAGTATAATCCCCTACCCTAAGCAACCAGTTTTTTTTTTCAATGGCTCATGTGGTGATTATTAGCCATTCTGAACCTCCAAGTGGATAGACCCATAGCTATTGGTTGATCCGTACCATTCATATCAGACCTTCAGACAAACCTGGTTGATTTATGACGCATTTCTCATGGAAACAAACAGAAGAGGATTCACCTCCCAAAGATTGAAAGATTCATCTTGGGTAAGATTCACCTTAACCTTCCCCACCAAAAAATATGATATGAGCTGTACAACATTGTAAAATAAACGTGTAGTATTTACATATATGTTTTTTTTGAATTTACCCCTCCCCAAAGCTGAACATCTCGCCCTTAAGAAATCTGACGATGTTTGAATGAAAAAAAAGCGAGTTCTTAGACTTCGTTAATGGGTTTTCTTTGGTAAATTTCTGTGGTGGACTTTTCATGTTTTTTTTTGGGTCCAATTTGTTTTGTTGTCCCTTTTTTTGGTTCGAATCAATGAAACGAAAAAATTGCAAGACTTACAGGAAAAAACGGCAAGAAGTTCTGACATGTTTAGTCACTTTTTCCTCAGAAATCACTTCGATGTCATCCTGCAGGAAAATAAATCTACATACCCTGGGAGTCCAAAAACCATCAACAAAAATAGGGTTTTCACCAAAAACTACTTTTTAAGTAGGGAATTTAATCATCCAAAATTGGGGACGTTGACTTGGAAGGTAATATAGTAATATATATATATGTATATTCTTCATTTCCCTTCAAACTCCCCCCGCCATAAAAGAGAACCCATATAGGAGATATAGTAATATTTGTATATCACTTAAGAGTACATGGCGCCTTCCCGCCCAGGGCCACGAAGTGGCGTACACCAATGTCATTGCACCAACGGGACCAGCAACCACACCAAACACGTGCCCGGTTGGATCGGTGATGTCGCGCCACGAACAAGCGCAAGTGTCCAACAGCAGTTGTCAAGTTCGAGGTTTATGGAAATTGCAAGTCGGAAAGAAACCCTCCCGAAGTTTGACATAATAGCCCCTGAAAAGTTACAGAAATTCAAGTAAGGAAAAGGCTTGTCTTCCAACCACCATTTTGCACGGGGGCGAGCTGTTAAACTTCATGGGTGTACGCCTTGAATGTTGATTGAAACCGGTGTGTTTTGTGGCTCGTTATCTGCAGACTTGAGGTACCTGCCAGGTGGGCCGCCCGTTGGGACGGCTCCGGTGACCCCGCAAAGCGGTGGGTCCTTTCCGGTCAACATCTCAGCGGCGTAGCTACCTCCTGGGAACTAACATATCCCATCTCAAGGTACTCTTGAAGATGATTTTCCTTTTTCCAAGGTGGGATATGTTAGTTCTGAGGAGTTTTTTTTTTAAGGGTGTGGAATGCATTGGAATGGAATTTGCGAGACAAATCAATCACGAAAAAGATCAAAAACACGATTTCATTTCGAATTTGACATGATTTTTTCCACCGTCTCATTTTTTGTTTTTGACGTTTTTTTTGTTTGACTTTCCAAAATTCCCAACACCCTCTTGTTCTTTTTGGTCCCATTCATGATTGAACAAGGGTGAAACGCAACTTCCTCGCTGCTTCAAGGCCAACGAGATGGTTCATCTTACGTGGCAAGAAGGGCAAGTTCCGCTTGGAATCTCAGAAGTTTTGTTAAACAACTTCCCAGGGTTCATCATTCATCACCCATGTGAACCTGCAACTGAAGGACGCGAAAATTGACCACCTGAACATGAGAGTTTGGACAACAACTCCAATCTTCAAGCTGTGAGTTGGTAGTTTCATCTGCAATAGTTTTATTCCTCCAGACTCTATCAAAAATGAAGCGAGGGAATGGAAAATGTAACAAGAAAGCGTCATTTCTCCACTGAACTCATATGATTCTGGAAGGGTATTCTACTGCATTTCTTTCATTTGCCTCACCATAAAAAGGGCCGTATGTGAATTTAGTTCAAACGTGAATGGCGAAAGATTGACATCTCGTGGACACTTGGGAAATTCACAATTGGTTAGGGCTCACATATAGGGGTATTGTTGCAGTATATGATTGTTGATAGCTTGTATAGGTTTTAAGTATTCTAGTAGGTAGGTTTTTTTTGATTTACATGTTATCCATATTTTTTGCTACATTTAGAATGATGTCGATGAGCAGGCATAAAATCAGGATGATGAACTCGTTCTATTTGATATACATACTTACGGTTGTTTCGATGAAAATATGCATATATATATATATGTACATGCATAAATACGTATATGAATACACACATACCTATTCATGCATTTACATACATACATACATACATACATACATACATACATACATACATACATACATACATACATACATACATACATACATACATACATACATACATACATACATACATACATACATACATACATACATACATACATACACATATTTACCTATCTACATAGATCGCACATATTTACATGTGTATATACAAATATACAATATACATATATCTATAGATCACACACATGAACACAGATACGCATACATTTACATAGATGCAGAGGAACATATTCTGTCAGCACACACCCTACAGTTGGGGTCTTGTCCATCGCACACCAATTACACTCTTCCGTTCGCAATGGTTGATCTTGTCCGAAACATCCTTGGGAAAGACTTGAGACAACATGACTTTCTTTACAAGCGTGGTCTATCTTCAGTTGTCTCACTTGTCCACTACCTCAGTATATACTGTATATATAGATCATCTTCGCTTGGCAATCCGAAAGGCAAGCGTAGGGTTAGGTCAGAATCAGTTCAAGATTTCCATGTCTTTCAACATGATTTTCATGTTGCCACTGCCCAAGCCCCTAAGGCAAATGCAGCAACTACTGATGCAGGTGCCTATGAATGGCACGATTGGGATGTCTATGCAGTCTATGCCTATGCCAATGCAGGGCACGAATGGGATGCCCATGCCTATGAATGGCATGACCGGCATGTCTATGCCAATGCCAGGCGCACCGGATGTGTTTTCATGGAGAAAGTTGCCGGTTTTGACATCCAAATTGGATTTGTTTTCATTTCTTAGATATGCTCCTTTTTTATTTCAGAATTATCCAGAGGATTCCAGCACAAACAAGAAACGAGCACCAACAAGAAACATGTTCAGAATCATCCTTTAGATGACAAAAACAATCCCTGTTGATTCCAAGATGATTTGGGATACCTCCCTGAAAACTAACATATTTTCTGGAACATTTGGTGGTTGGAACATGACATTTCCTTCAAAAAATGATCCCAAATTTCATTCATTTGCGTGGGGGTACAAAGTGTGCCCGTACGATCGTTATACATGGAGTGATGGGGCGCCTATCAATGGCCGAAAATAATGGGTAACTGGGGTTATAACCCCTGTACACTCCGGGATCAACTAACGTAGTTGCCTGAAAAAAATGGATTTAAGATGTATTTGCTATTGCAAATGGGTATCTTCCATCCAACTATGTTAGTTTACTAGAGGGTAAGTGGAGTTTGTTATCCCTTTCTGCAAGGTGCTACTCCCACTGGTCCTGTGGTGAGGGAACTCGGGGGTCATGGGGATGGGTCTTTCACATGGGAGGGGGCCTGATATGTAGGGAAGAAAACCGGTGCAACCTTTTGGGCCCCGGGGACCTAATGTTTACCAAGTGTTCGATACATTCCCGAAAAAAGTATCCATTGCTTCTTAAAGAATATGTACCTCCGGGTCCGTCCCCCCGCCCTTACCTGTCTAGGATATGGGGCTCAAAACCATCATATCTCATACATGTATGCGGAGAAATTTGTATAGTTTCCTTTTTTCAGAAGAGTTCAAAAATTTTACTCAAAAATGAAAAACAACAACTAACATGATTAGGTGGAACACCCTCCATTTTTGATAGGAAATTACATCTTCGAAATGGTTTCGTTTTCCATTGGTACCGCTGATGTGGACCTCCATTTTTGATCCCAACAACGGAGCCTTTTTTCGTCGTCAAAAAAAAGGTGGAAGGTTGGCTGTCAAAGAGGGCGCAGGACATGAGCAAGGCGGGGAATATCGGACATCACGGGAAGTCGATTTCGGATGCGACAGGTGGGTTCATGATATGTTCATGATATTGCACCCCTGAAAACGAACGAATGTCCCCTTTTTTAAGGGACTATTTTTTATTTGGAAATACATCTTCCAACCATTGATTTTCGGGGGACATGTTAGTTTTCGGGGGAGTAATTGCCTAGGAGGTGTTTTTTTATTTTCACCCCGAAAATTGGGGAAGATGAACCCAATTTGATTAGATATTTTTTTAATTGGGTTGAAACCACCAACTAGATACATGACGTGGATGATATGAATGATATGTATGATATGAATGGCATGTATCAAAATGTACGTTATGAGTGATATCAATGTTGTGTATGTTGTGTGTATTAAGTATGTTATGTCGTTTATGTTAGGCATCATATGTATGCTATGTATGTCCCGCATTGTTCACATTCCATCCATTGGCACACCGGTTCTTCCATTCATCCACGCATTGTCTATTTGTGAGTACGGTGATGTTCTCCCTACCACCTTTGCAGCCACCTACCTACCTACCTGTCCGAGGTAGGCTATCTCCCTAGCAACCTATTGGTCTATATCTACCAAACCTAGCTTATCTCTCTTGTCTTGCCTAGATTCTCTCTGTACGTCCAAGTTGCTGTCAAAGCTGTCTACACTATCTCTACCTACAGAATCTATCGAGTTGCTAGTTCCAGTACCTAATCTAATTCTCAAACATGTAGCATCTTTCATATTCTTTTTTTCTTAACCTTTCTATACCATTTTGTTTGTTTGAACATTTCTATTTTTATTTTGCCAACCAAAACGAAGATGTTTTTTTAGGAAACACCATCCCCCCCTCCAGAAAAGATGTGTGTCTGGGTGGTGGTTTCAAATATTTTTAATTTTCACCCAAAACTGGGGGAAATGGATCCAATTTGACAAGCATATTTTTCAGATGGGTTGGTTCAACCACCAACTATATAGGTGTGTTTTTTTTAAACATATGGGTGTTTCCAAAAGTAGGGCTACCCCAAAATGGATGGTGAAAATAATGGAAAACCCCTATTAGAATGGATGATTTGGGGGGTACCATATCCAAAAGTCAACCCCCTCACCCCTCCCCGAGTCCTTGACCCAGTCCTGGTTGAATCGATGGTTTGTCTTGACCAATGATGGTGTCCGGAGCCTCAAGGTACAACGGAAGGGTTGGTGATGTCGTTTTCACCGTTTGGGTGGTTGAAGAAACCACCAGGTCGTTGGTTGGTTAATAGGTGTTATATAATACTGTTGAATCAACAGAAAGGTTGAGGTTTTTTTTGTGTATCCCAAGATTTTTGTTATGATGCAAGTGGGAAAATCTTGTTTTTGTTTCAATGAGCAATATTCCTGTACAGATTGATTTGGGGGTGTACCATGTTGGGATTGGAATTACCAAGGTAAAACACTTCCGCCTTTATCCTTCAAGCTCTTACCTCGCTGACACTTGAGGTCCTTCGATATGGTAAGGTGCCCTTTTTTGTTTCGAGATGGGAGCCTGGGATTCTTTGTCATGTTTCCATCCAACTAAACAATCAGCGAACCTTTGGCATGATGTGTACATGTGGAACAGTTGCGCCACCAAAAGATGTTGCTTGGGCTCGCACCTCAGTGGTTTGGAGTCGTGATGCCAAAAATATCGCCAGGAACAAACCTCACAAGACATGAAGAAGGTTCGGTGTTTTTCCAGCACCGTTGACATTGGGGTGTGGATTGATATTAGGTCTTTTATGTGAGGATTCAGCTCCGTTTGAAGTTTGGACACATGATGGGGAATCTTTTTAGGGTCATCATATATATAGTTTTGTTTGTTACGACCTCATGAGGACAATACATGCCATGACAATCAGACACCCCGGTGGCTTCAACGGAGATTCAGTCTTACAGCTCTGATTGTCAAAAGTGATTGAATTCAACGTTGTAAAAATGCCATGTTTTTCGCTGAATGAAGAAAATAAAAGAAGTTTGAGAGAGTAGCAAAATGCGATGTTTGCGCAAGATATATATGCGCCATTGTGTTTCTCAGTATTTGCATTTGTGCAGTGTGTAAAATACAATTGCAAAAGATGTCGCTGTTGATGGACAAAATCCTGCACCAATTGACACTATGGTAAATCTACCATCCAATTACACTAACATTTCCAACCTCAAAAAAACAATCTTGCCTTCTTCAACCCTATTTCCCTTGACACATCGTCGACGGTTTCTGATGTCAGATCTTTTTGGACAAGCTGACGAAAGCAGGGGACCTTAGATTAGGCCTCATGAGTGAATTAGTCGATATATAGGGTAATATAGGGGATGGAAATCCTACCCAGTTATGTGGGGATTATTTCATAAACCATTGTAAGGATCCCTATGAAACAACCAGAATTCAATGGATCACTCAGATAGATACACCGTTTTGTCTTTGGAACGTCGCTCGATTAAAGAACAGGGATCCAACTTGCCATTTTTTTAGTGGGTGGGAAATTTGTCACAAAATGAAGACCTCGACAATTTTGTTTTGCAAAAAAGAAGCTATTTCAGGGGTCATTACTGTACATTACTAATTTTTTGGGGGTATCATTTTGAATACGCATGTATGGTGATTTTGAGGGATTTCCCCTATATTAGTGCGTTGTTTGGGTTAATAATATAATGAGCCCTGTATTTGTCTTCTGGACGTTGGCGAATGATTTGCATCACTGGTTTCAACGAACAAGCAACTTCTAAGGTGAGACTAAGTGACTTATGAATCAGACAAGTTTCGGTCACGATGTGTTTGACAGCTTGATCATTGAAGTAGATACCACCCCAGGATTTGGAGGATGGAAAACCCAGGACTTGGTTCAGTGGTTAGGATTCTTTCCCATTAAATAAGCCATGGAGTTCGGCCATTTGGAAGGGGTCATTGACAAGCCCCTTTTTTGTTTTCACCTAAGTTTTTCAAGATACAGAAGGGATTGATATCTCCTATCAGGGAATGATTGCTGTCTAAAGATTACCCTCCTTGAAACTAACAGTTTGCACCTGAAAATAGGGTATCCCAATTTCAGAAATTTCATCTCGCATCCATCATTTTTCAGGTGCATATTCGTTAGTTTCAGGGAGAGTATTATCATCCCCCTATAACTGGGTAGGATTTCCATCCCAAACCTTTACCCGCACCAACCTTTTGGACCCTTTTTTCATTTCTCATGTCTATCAATTCTGGATTACTGTCTAAAGAGTACACCCCAACATAGCCCCCTGAAAAATGGTGGTTGGAAGATTACTTTCCCATTGGGAAGGTCACTTTTCAGGGGCTTTGTTAAACTTCGGGAGGGTATGTCCTATCTCTTGATCTAAGGATTACTGTCCACAACTTTCCCCGACCCAAGGTTCGACCCTTGATTCATCCCACGGCCACCGACGAAGTTTCTTGGAATTCCAAAAAGCCGGCTGTGAAGTGGAGGGCGGCGGTTTTTTTGAATGAAGATCTTATGGCTTCCAAGCTTTTTGTAGGGTATCTGAAATAAAGCTACTGAAGTATTATTTAATTTATATATTTGACATCAAAAATTACATAAGGTCATTGTTGACAAATATTGTTTGTTCATGGTGATTCACATGATGAAAAAAAGGGGCAAAACATATTGATTTTTTTGACACTACCTGGGAACAATATCGTGATCCAATGTAGAAACTCCATCACTTCATAGCATTCTAAGATCCAGTAGCAAACATCTTGAGAGAAAGCAAGAATCCCAAGATGATTGCCACTCGTGCCAGCTGCAGATGCAGCCAAAACAAACATCTGTAGGACGACATTTTGGCAAAAGGCAACCTTCCAGAAATTTCATCTTCCACTTCAAGTCTTCATCACTCGTGGATACCTCCCTTGATGATTCGTAACGCACGGGAAGCACTAGGATCACTAGGAAAAAAGGATCACCATAACCTCCTTTTGACAAAAAGAGAGCTATCTCGTCATGAATCCAGTTGAATTTTGATGGACGTTTTTGTGAGCGTGTGGGGTTTGGAGAGATGCATGAGATATAATAACTACGGCACTAAGGATCAAGATTTGAACATTTGTCCGTGAGATTGTTTGCAAAGTGATTGCTGCAGGGATGCTACAACTGTGGTTGAGGATCATATTTGGGTTTTGAGATGTTTCGGGGAGGACCCCCCTGATGCTTGGTAAAATCCCTGCATGAAAGGTGCTGTTGAAACCAAATTTGTGGTTTTGGATTTGTCGACAAGCACTGTCAAGACACCTGTTTTCCTGGGAAGAACGCTGTTCATCCCTCTTCATCCCTATCCATTATCACCTATCATCTGTATACATATGTATATATATATATATTTGTGTCCATATATTTTTTTCCCTCCCGGGGAACTAACATATCCCCTCCCTGCCAAGACACTTTGGAAAGATGATTTTCCTGTTGCCCCTTTCATTGCGATATGTTACCTTCCCTGGACGGCGAATATCCCAAGTTACAGCAATTTTGAGATGAAGCATGGCAGCTTGTGGCATCTTTCCATCCGCGCGAGCTTCCTCAGGGACGACGCATTGGAGTGAAAAAACCCTTTGGCATCGAGATTTTTCAAGGTGCTTTCGGCGGGCAGGTAAATCATAGGGTCCTGGATTCGATTGGCAGCGATTTTTGGTCAAAAGACTTCAGGAATTTATGTGAATTCCAATTGCTAATGTGTGTCTTATTGTTAATGATTTACTGATTGCTTGGATTTCAAATGGACTTTATAGACACTAGAATATACAGTACTGAAATCATAGATCATCATACTACTACGATTACATCCATAGTAGAGACGTGAGTAGCAACCCCAACACCTTGAAGTGTCCATGATCATTCAAGCGACTTCGAGAAGTGGGAGCATGAATTTCCCGTGAGAAGACAAACCTTTGTCCTCTTGTGAATTGATGAACCTCATTACTTTATGAATAATATACGGTTGTTATACATATTATATGTTTACACTACCACTTCCATGCAGAATTCTTCATGATACCTGACTGTCATGAAAATGTGGATAGTGCGGCTATGTCAGCATAAGCACTCCGATTGGAAGTCCCCATGTTCGATGCGTCTACCGTGCACCATGCATGTGGTCTGGCAACAACAACAACAACAACAACAACAACAACAACAACAACAACAACAACAACAACAACAACAACAACAACAACAACAACAACAACATGCAAGTCCTTCGCATGATGTTGTTTTTCTTCAATTTGACCATCTTGGCCCATTTTTCCCCATGATTTTCGTTTCTAAGATGTGATGTCGTGTTTGGAAATTTGCCAAACTTGGCAAGCCATTTTTTTGCTTAAACAAATTGAACACACTACTTTTTCCACGGCAAATGAGGACTTTCCAAAAAAAACATATCTTGGTGGTTCATGAATTCCATGCCCAACTTCCCAGAAACAACCGGACATTTCCTCCAGAAGTTTCCTTGTGCCACATGGCCTAAACTTGCAGGTGCTGGGCGTCGGACTTGGTACCTTGATGCTGGATCCAAAGAGAAGCGCGGAACCCCTGATCCATCCGCATGGCCGATGTTGTGATCCACGGATGTTTCAAATCAAAACGTTTTTGCTGATTGTTTTTGGTTTGGAAATGACACGACTTGAACATTTCGAAAAGCAGTAGAGGTAGATAAAACGATGTGTGGGGGGGGTGTGAGTTAGGTGAGTCGGGATTGTCTATTTGTATGTAAACTTGTGAACTTTGTTTGGGGGGGATCTTGCTATTTACAAATCCAATGACCGAAAAGGATCCCACAAAAACAGAACAAGCAGCAAGTTACAGAAACTTATCAACTGAAACTAGGGTAGGAGGTTGACACAAGTAAGCAGATAATAAACACACTAAGTTTAGTAGGAGAAACATGGAAACACCCAAAATATATAAATAGCTTACACATCACTCCACCTTGATCATCAGTGATGTGATGATGGAAATTGTAGATATTTTGTCCTGTTGGAATTGGGGGCGATTTTTTAGTCTACCACAGGGCAAGGGTTGCTGTGATAAGCACATCAATGATTGTTTTATAGATTCTTTGTAGATCTTTGTAGCAATATTTCTTGAAGACAGGCCGCTTGTATGGATTTATATGAGATCACAAGCAATGGTTTATTCGCTAACTTGGATGAACTGCTCCCGGTTTCAGCAACAGGAAACACCAGGACCAGGATTACCTCACTTTTTTTCTTTCTTTAGGAGCACTTTTCATTGGCATCCTGAAAAAGGGTACAATATAAAATCACCATTACCCAAAGGGAAAGTTTCGGAAAGGAATAAATTGCCGAGTTGATTCAGTACTCTTCGTGTTTGAACGGTTTTTCACGATCGTTGAAAAAAAGTTGTGAAGCCATTTCCATCCATCCATCCCCAAAGGCGCGATCTTTGGTTGAACAGCCTTCAAATGGTCCTTGTACAGACAGGTCTTGGGGTTGGCTGCTGGGCAGTTGGTGGCTGAATATTCAGCCAGCAGTTTCCTGATGTTAGTAGGGAAACGGTACTCCCGATGGGTTCTCTATCACATTCAATGTTTGAAAAAAGAATAAGGCAATGTGGATGCTTTAGACAAAGGTATATATTGTAAAAAAAAGTTATGATTTACATGAGCGTTTGTGTGCTGTTGACATGAATTTGTACTTGTTATATAGTTCGTTTTTGTGGTAGGTTTCGAACTAGCTCCTTTTGAATGTACGAAACAATCGATTCCCGAAACAAGAAATTTATGGAAACACACCTTTTTGTCTATGGCTCAAAAATTGGGGGTACCAAAGGAAAGGCAAAACGGGTCGTTTCTGGGATCCCATCATTTTGAGTCCTGTCTCCCATAGGTCAGATGATGGAGGAAAATGTACGTACCATTTTTTTGCTGGACAGTTACCCTCCCTGAAACAAACATAGCCCCTGAAAATAGGCATTCCCAAAAGGAAACTAGTATTCCAACCATCCATTTTCAGGTGCTATGTTAGTTTTGGGGGGTGTTAGATTTTGAGTCCTTCAGTATGGTTAATTTCAACTCTACAATTGCTGGAGAGGCTTTATTACTGGCGGGAAATCTCTCCTAACTGTCCTAACTCCTTGATTCAGATTGCTAGGGTACTCTATTGGTTCTGGTTTAAGCCAGTTTTCATGTTAGGAGTCCCAGCATACAATTTGGTTTTGCCACCTGTGACGCTAACATATACAGTATATGTATATAGTGTACACACAATATGATATGTATATGTATATGCATAGACATATATGGTTCAAAAAAATATATTTATATTTGTTAATATATTTGCATATACATTTACTGAGTAATATAATTACTCTATTCATACTAAATGGATAGCCTTGGTACTGGGTACCACTCCGTTTCTAGTTGGCTTTTCTCTACCTTCGACGCCAGGTGCTGCGGCTGGGGGGTATTCCTGAGCTGCCAAGCAGCACGGATATCTTCATCGAAGGATGATCCTTGAAATGAGCTGCAGCTCAAGTGGTAAAGAACGTGGCAAATATATACGGTAACCTTTCCAGCTGGTTCTTAAGAAATGAGGGAATGAATCCCCATCATAAATCATGTATAGCTTCATTTCCATTATTCCATGCGGTTGTTTTGATATTTTTGATATATCAGTCTTTATGCGGCTCATACCTTTTATTTTGCAGTGGGTAGCACGTTCCTTCATGAGCTGATGCATATGTGCCACCATCGAGCACCCTCTCATTTTTCGGTCCCCAAATTTGCGACTAGTTTGTACACTTGGTGATTAGCAAGTGGAATCAACTAGTGTCTGACCGTTTGAACCCAAACCAAATCGATAAGATTGAAAAACATTTGAGAATAAACCATTATAAGGACCTCTGTGAAACAACCAGTGTAATGGAAAGTAAGAGTTTCTTTTTTTTCGTGGCTCAATCTATACAGAATATTCATATGTTTGCACCAGCTTAGGATATCTCATCCCTGTCTTACTCTGCCTGGATCACTGGATCTTGCATTTCCATTTGAATGTTCCGACGCTCGCCCTGGTCGGACTCTGCCAAAGCAGAGGGCGGAAAACCGGCAAAAAGTTCCCGGCGCCAATGGCGGATGCGGGACGTTCTGTCAATGACCTGCAGACATACATCTTGGTGCAGTGAGAAAAAAAAGGCGGAAGTGACCATGATGATTACGACTGCTGACTGCTCTCCACCAAAAGTGAAACTATAGCGAAGTAAGAATTTTCAAAAAAAAAAACAGGTACAGTAAAACTAGTGAACAAGAATTATCCTTTTCAGAAGATCAGTTCTTCCATCTTCAAATAGTTCATTGTCTACTATTGCAGTGTTACATACAAAAAGATAACAAACGGGCCAGGGTGGATGATGCTTTATATATGGGGTGATGGGTTAATAGTCCCACAAGTACATTAGGATCAAACCAAAGGTATCGTTTAGTATGGCCGCTGTCCATTCTGTCATTTAAAATACTTGACCCTTCAAAGAAAATGGGGGAGAATAGGCACGAGTTGCCCAAGTTTCCCACCATCGCAGTGAAGATTTCCTGTTAAAAAATTCATCAGGTCCGGGGGTTTGAACCACAGCAACAGGATGAGGGATCTCCATGGAAACTGCTCCAAACCACCAGTTGATTCACCACCCTCAGAGCTTGTACTTTGCGAATGTGGCCTACGACAGCACCGACGATGCGCTTTGGCACAGGTGAGTGAATATCCCAACAAAAACGCGGGTCCCGAAGCCCGGGTTGTATGTATGTTAAATGGGGAGCTAGAAAAATCAATGGTTTTTAAAGGGAAGGGCCCAAAGATGGCTGAAGTTTTTTTTTTTTGAAATCTTTGGCACAAAAATTGTTGAAGGTAAAATCAGTTGGGTTTCGAAATTAAGGCGGTTCATGAGATGTGAAGAGGTTTCCTTTTGTCAATGGTTCCAGCCCAGACAGTTTGAAATTCCATCGCTCACGAAATCTCACAACCCATTCGCTGTAGGTGGTTTTAGTAGGGAAGATGATCTCAGGATGATACCTTAAATCAAAAATATGAAGTATATTGTCCTGGCAACTAATGAACGCATATGCCCTTGTCCCTTTTTCTCAAACTTGCACTTTTGATTCAGATGAGCAATGAAGAAAGGGCTCCTGGTTGTTTAGGTTGTACATGGCATTTTGCTACCCAGTTTTTGGGGATTGCAATACATGAACCATTATGAGGATCCCTATTCAACAACCAGGATTCAATGCCACAGGATCCATGTAACGGAATATTTTTCCTACATTTACCATAAGAATCAACCAAAGGTAGGTAACAATATAACATGGATCCTATGGGAAAGTATCCCGTATCCGGTCCGTTTTTTTTTTTGAATTTTTCGGTGGCTCCCCGCCGGGTGATTTCCCTCCAAAAAAAAAAAACGTCCCCCAAACTGGGTATTGGTTGGTGCCCCAATGAACCGCCAGGTTCGGGAAGTTTGGTTCCATCAAGACGCTTCATATGCTCAGAACCAAGGTGTGGGTCGAACCGCGGGTTTTGGGAGGGAATTTTCCACCACTGTAAAATGGGGGGGGGGGTGGTAGAAACATGTTGTTTGAAAACATGCACTGTAGTTTCCCTGTGGACCTTTAAAGTATATGTATTATATACTATACATATATATGATATACTGATACTATATGATTATAGAAATTATGTATATAATATACTACATACATTTTTTTTAAATTTTCGTGGTCTCTTTAGTAAGATACCTTTTTGGAACATCTTTTTTGGTTTCTGGTGATGATCGCCTTTGAGAGATGTGACCTGCACAACAGGTGATCTACACAGGTGATCTAGGCTTTCCCTCCTTTAAAAAAGGGTGCCAAAACCCTGAAGGGGTTGGCAACATGGGACCAACAAATTGAGATCATTTTTAGTATGATTTATAGGAGTTTATAGGTCGTGGTAGGTCCAGCTAATCCATGTATTCTTGTGGTACAAGGATTTTCCACGCCTTCAGAACCTGAAGGGACATCGTAACTTTCACCAGAGACGTACCAATGATTCACTGAGAGGCATAACATGGTGATTCACCATGTCACCTTGCAACTTTGAGCTCGTAATTGTTGGGCGTTCAAGAGATGGCTCCCATTTCATGCCTTGTTTTTTCACTTTGGGATGGGGAATCGTAACTGAATCCAAATTACTTGGGTGATTGGGTACAATGAGGTGTACATCCAAACAGGTTACAGTACGTTACAGTATGTTGGAGTATGTTGCCATGAGGACAAGCATGCTCAAGAGGCACATATGTCTATTGAGACGACTATTTCAAGATTGCAGGGTCATCAAGTTTCAGACCACTTCTGTTATTTGTTTCACATTTTCAGGGGTCATTAAATTATCCATTTGGGGGGGGATCAAATCATGCAAATTTTTGAGAGATGTCCCTTATACAATAGTGCATTGTTTGTGTTGGTAAGATAACGACCCCTGCTTTTCCTATCTTCTTGCACCTCATTTGTCCTTTTTTTTTCGCAAACCTACCCAACAAAAAAACCCGGAGCCTCTACCTGATGCCCTCTACCCAAGCCTATCCTCCGCCAGCCTATCCTCCCCGGCCCGCAGACTGGACAGTTCAAAGGGAAAGGCATCGTTGAGTACAGTAATTCTGCCTCGGCCACCTGGCTTCAAAGAAAGACTAACAGTTGAGCAATGAAAAAAACCTTTGGTTAGTTGGTTTTTTTAGCGGATTATACTACCCAGGTATATAGGGATTATAATAAACCATTGTAAGGATCCCTATTAACCAACCAGTATAATGGAAAGTAATAAGGGTTTTTTCGTGGCTCAGTTGGTTTTCTTACAGAAAAGGTTACCCTCCCGAAGTTTAATCAATTTTTGGCCCTGAAAAGTGACTGAAACCCTCCCAAATAGGAAATTGCTTGTCTCGTCTTCCAACCACCCACTTTTAAGGGGCGAGCTGTTAAACTTCAGAGGGGGGGTACTGGATAATTTTATGAATTTTTATGAGGAAATTGTAATGAACAAAATGGGAGGTTGCGGTTTAACATCGCTGATCTCAAAATGGATGATGGTTTGAGATGCTTGGAGTACTAAATTTGGTCTGACATCTGACATAAAAGTATCCTACGTTTGCGAAACGATGCCATTTCCAACTCTTTGTTTATAGAAGCCATGTCAGAGAAAGGCAAGAAAAGCATCCATGTCAGGATATCTCTTACGATTGAATGGAATCAAATCGTATGATTTTGTCAAGTTTGAATGATGATAAAAATCAAAAAGTACCTAGGGCATCCATGAAATTATGTGTGACCACTACGAAATTTTCTACATATAAAAAAGTCACAAAATCATTACAAAAAACCATGGTCGGTTGTTTTTTTGTCCCAAAACCTCTTCCAACTCGTGGACGAAAGCACATGCTTACCGTAAGGCACATCGAGCCTACGACCAACTTCATCATGCGGTCTTCAATGGAAGGTCTGGATGGCTGCTTGCGGCTGGTAGAGTCATTGAAGGTGGTCACAATCATCACTGTCAACGGAATTTGCGCTTTATATAGACTCTATTTTTTTTGACCAATTATATAGATTATCGCAACAAAAAAACAAACAGGAAATTCATGGATCCACTTTCAAAGGTTTTTTTTGTGGTTCTATACTTGAAAAAAAACTGAGTCGTCCGTTCGCGGAAGGCTTCAACCGTTGAAGCTATCCGAATCCTTGGGGAAATCTGGGGAAACAACGAAACGCGGGCGCCGGAAGCATCGTCCTTTCATCGGTTTGTGTTGATCACTTGGATTTGATCGATTGTAAGGTAAACATACTCTGGGATTACACCCCCGAAGATTAACATAGAACCTCAAAATGATGGTTTGGAAGATGATTTTCCCAACGCAGGGGTGTATTCCATTGTGTTCCCAGGTTCCATGTTAATCTTCCGGGGTGTACCCTCCCTGAAACTAGGAGTTCGCACCTGGGAATAGATGGTTGGAATAGTTACTGGTTTCCTTTTGGGGCCCGGCCTATTTTCAGGTTCGAACTTGTTACTTTTAGGGAGTGTAAAATACATGCCCGACCAAAAATAGCCATTTGTACAAGGCCCATATTAAGCAATACATTGGAACTGTGCCATGTAACTTTTCAGAAAGTATTTAGCTACTTTTTTGAGCAAACATTTCGTCAAGGAGCGAAGGTAATGGTTGTACGTTTCCAGATATCTGGGTGATGGTTTCCAATATTTTTTATTTTCACCACTATTTGGGGAAGATTCCCATTTTGACCAATATTTTTCAAAGGGGTTGAAACCACCAACTAGGATATACATATGAAAAAAAAGCAGTTCCTTCAACCCCCCATCTCTGGAAGACTTGGAGTTGGAGTTGGAGGTCAGAAACTTCTGAGATTTTTGGACTGTTTCCATGCTCTGAGCTGGTAGAAATGATAGAACATTTATTAACATTCCACCTTTATCAACTTGTGCAGGTCCATAATGTATATAATGATGATATTGTTGACCAGATGACCATATGAGTTGTGACTCTGTTTGTGATCCTATTAGTCGTAGGATTCTCCAACTTCACCTCTTCGCACCATTTTTTTGTGCTGGAAGTGTTGCTTGCAACAAAAACCCTTGGTCCCCAGGAGAATGGTCGTTGATGAGTTCAGACCAGAACAACTTATGTATTGAGGTGGGAGCGAGCTGGTAAAGCATGGTGCTCCACAGCTGAGGTGTTTGTTTGAGCCGAGGTGATACTTACAATTAGGAGTTGAATGATGGCTTGACAAACAGAAGATCTTGCCAACTGCGTGTAGTCTGTAATTTAATTGCATCCGAATTTTAATAGAGCCAGCCTCATTCCAAATCGAGGGCTGGTCTAATGTCACGCAGTCCTAAATGTGCCTGGCTGCCAGGTCTACATACCGATTTTTAGAAAGCTGCTGTCCACTTTCTGAGCCGCTGATTGTTGATGTTAAAATGCAATGGATTTTGGCATGGCCAATAGCACCTATGCCGTAATGTGTTGTGCACCCGTTTGATCGCAGCCGTGACACTCACTAACGCCATGGAAAATTGTAACGCCTTTCTTTATCGGGCGACCAGGCGATAGAGAGAGAAACTTCTTTTTCGATCGGAATAAAAAGAAGTTGTGGGGCGCGTTGCACTGGGGAGGAACCATTGGAGGCGGCATGAGACTATGATTTTTGATAGTCAACAACAACAACGACAACGACAACAACAACAACAACAACAACAACAACAGCAACAACAACAACAACAGCAACAACAACAACAACAACAACAACATCAACATCAACAACAACAACAACAACAACAACAACAACAACAACAACACCAACAGCAACAACAGCAACAACAACAACAACAACAACAACAACAGTACTAACAACATCAGTATTATCGTGCCATCAGAAATCAGAACCATGAGGACAAACAGGGAACAAACCCTGTTTCAGGCTGCATGCTGGTTACTTGGGTAGACGACCCTGAATCCATATCAGAACCAACCTTTTGAAAGGTGAACCACGGTTCACCTGAACATAAGATTGTGCATCAAAAAATTGATTACTGGTGAGTGCTTATTCATCTAAGAACTAACATCACACACAGTATCATCGCATAAAATTGCATACAGTATTACCGTATAGACGAATCAGATAATGCACGAACTATCCATCTCATGTCATTCATCAGTACCTTCTTCACCGGAAGGCTCCTCAGATGAGACCGCGGGATGCTTGGACCAGTGAGGAATCTCAGGATGACATCAACTTCAAGCGGAAAGATGATTTCTGTTGCAAACGTATCAAGATCGCCATGTTTGTTACAATGAGTATTATTGTATATTGTTATATATATTTTTTCATTTAGTTTTATTATTTATATTTATTTAATCATAAAGGTCCTGAAGTTTTGACGATTTGACCATGATCTCTCCAGCTGCGTACCAGAGAAAGGGCACTGTTTAATACACCCCTGAAATTAATTGCTGGTTCACCTAAGAATCACCCAAAATATGGTTAATCATCCCTTAAGGGGTAGCATTGGAGTGGGTTACCCTTAAATTCTCTTGAAAATCAACATGGATGTTAAAAATCATCCAATTGAGAAGGAAAATCATCTGAACCATCCTCCTTTTATTTGTTTTTTTTTTAGCCGTTCATTTTACAAAATCTTATTGTTTTGGAATTGGAAACAGAGTTGGGGGGTCGCCAAGTTGAGTTACCACCCTGTCATGTATTGCCCTCCTCGGGATGGTTGGCCCCTAGCTGTTTAACCCCACGGTTGGAGCCCTTTAAAAAAGGGATATACCCAATAAATGCCCACTACATAAGGTGTATATGGGGTTGGGTTATACCATTCCAAGGGGCCCCCACCATTTTCCCTATGATAAAAACGACGACGGAAAGACTTTTGCCGACTCAAGGGGGGGCTCGAG
Source organism: Breviolum minutum Mf 1.05b.01 (assembly GCA_000507305.1). NCBI lineage: Eukaryota > Dinophyceae > Suessiales > Symbiodiniaceae > Breviolum > Breviolum minutum. The sequence continues at coordinate 310,960 of DF239450.1, read as the reverse complement.
CTCACCCACACAAAGCGGAGTTGTTATGTTTCCAGGTTTTGCCCAACCATCAAACATATTGCATTTTTCAACATAGATATGCAGATCTAGATATATGTACGTATACACAATGATAATGACATGTTTTTTGTGTGCATGTCTAAATACACAGATTGGTAGACAGTGATAGTTCTACAAGTTGCGAGGACCATGATGCAGATGTATGATATATGATATATTAGTGTTTGAATAGAAAACTTCGAGAAAGATTGATTGCAACTTCGGTAGCCATTTCGGGATTGATTGCATGGTCTCGACATGTGATGTGTCACCGTTTGATCATATGGCCCGCGTGGAAAGGGGCCATCCCCTTTGATAGACAGCTTCATAAACGTGACTTGTTTCATTCGGTGATTGATTGCAGTGAACTGACATACTGGGTAGCTAGAAATCACCCTTTTCCAGCAAGGACAACATTTGATCATTCAGATGGGCTTTCCAACCAGCTATCTTACATTGCCTCAGAGTAAATAAAGTTTTTATACCTGGGTTCCTCCCTCAACTCAACAAAAATCAGCATCCCTTTCCGGAAATCACACAAAATGGAACAAACATGCTCTGAAGATAAGATTCATGACTGGTCAACCAGCCCCCCCCCACCTAATTACCCCCCTCAGAAACAAGGCCTCATTAAGGGCCTACTACAAGAGTATGAAAGTACCATGAAAATCAACTACCACTCTTAAATGGAACGATGGGATGATCCTGGAGTTTTAAACCCAAGATGATGGAGGGGGTTGTGGGAAAAACGCATGAACATCTCCAAGGTCATTGTTAGACGATATGCCACTGGCATGAGGAGTTCTGGGAATGGGGGCCCGGTAGGGTGGGAAGTCTGCGTTGAGTGGAGAGATTACATTTCTGTGTGTTTTTTTGGTTGTTTTTTGTTTTCTTGCCTTCTAATGACGTTTGCACAAAGATTGGGGGCCGTCACAAGAATTTTTAGTTTGGGGTAAAAATTCATTTTTGGGGTTGCAGATGTTGATGTTGTAAATCGCTTGCTCTTAGGATCAGTCGCTGGATAAAGGTATGTTGCCATTGCCAGGTATCGACGGCATAGGGATTCCCTTGGATAGTGTTGGTCTCTAACATGACAACTGTCGGGAGTAGGAGAAACCCCATGGATATGACCAAGCCTGTGATCATATCACGTGACATGTCTTCTGATTTTTGCTTTGGAGTATTTATGATTTTGAGCAGGCTCAATTGGAGCAACATGTAGGGAAGAAAAAAAAAAGGAACAGGATGTTTGATTCCTATTTGCTCTGGTGATCTTCAGATAAGAGAACAGATGGATTGTTTGATTCCAGTTTTATGTTGATAGGTTTCTCCATCCATAAGATCAGCTGCCAAAAAATGATCGTGAGGTCAGGCAACATCACTCTTGGCACAATGGGATTCTATGAAATGCTTCAACCACTTTCAGGGCTTTTTTACGGTTGGCGAAGTTTCTTGCAGGAAGTTCTGTCAAACCGCTTCTGATGAAGCACGTCAGTAGAGCGGCAACCGCAGTGAAGCTAGCGGCAAATCGGCAAATGGGAAACGAGACAAGGAGACTGTTGACCTATGTTTTGGATGGTCATCCCCCATGGTGTAGTGCTGTCGAACAATCTCATGCCTACATTGCAGATCATCGCGGTGCGTAAAGGTGAACTATGTGGAAACAAACCGCAGGAATGGAAAATTAGGTGAAACGAATTGAGATGAATGAAGAAATCGACGCGACTACGCAGCGGCAAGCGATTTTATGATATTGTCATTCAACGCTTTAGTGAAACGGAAGAATGTATGGTTAATTTGGCTAATGAAAAAGATTACCCTCCAGGGAACGATCACATATCCCCCTCTGGGAAAAGGAAAATCATCGACTCAAAATGGTCGGCTGAGAGGGAATGCTGTTGATGGTTCAGAAACCCAGCTAACCACCTGAGGGTGGTAGTTTATCCAATTATTTGCAAGGTTTTTTTCATCCCAGGTGGTTGTGAAGGGGATTTCTGAACCATCAACAGTATGTGATCGTTCCTTAGGAAGCTTGAATGTAGAATTGCAAGGTCCAGCTAGGATTGGTCTCAGGATCCAAGACGTTCCACCACGGGCATGGAGAGAAGAAGAGTGTGGTTCCCATGGTAAAATCGAAGCACGGTATTTGACCAGAAAAGGGTTGCCAAAGCATCAACATAAGTGGTGTATAAGTGGTATATATTGCCAATTGGGTGATTATATATCACCAACCACCTATTAGGGGAACCAGAAACAAGTATTGAAAGCAGTATCATATCCTTATCCTTATCCAAGATATGATGAACATGACAAAACTTGATTTCCCTGCGTTCGATCTTAGCTTCCTGGCGACTTGATTGCGCCCCAACGACTGCCATAGAAACTCACAGGTGATTTCTCAAAATTTTGCAGACTTTCCGGGTGGTACAAACATATCTTTGTTTGGTAACTCCCCAAATTTCTCCACTCAACCGAATTCTTTTGATGCCATTTGGTCTTGCATTTTCCCATTTTCCGCTTTGCGTAGAAAAACATGATCAAGAGCCAGTGATGTGTACCCTCCAGGAAACTAACATATCCCCCAAAAATGGCATTTTGAAGATGATTTTCCTTTTCCCCAGGTGGGATATGTTAAATTTCCTGGAGGGTATACTTTGAGGGACAGGGTTGTCAACCATCCTGTCAGCTTGCTGGAGGTCCACCAACCAAAAACCCTCATTTTCTTCGATGGCCTTTCCGGATTACTTTCCAACAAAAAGAAAGGTCAGGTCAAATTATGATGAACAACGAACATGTTTGGTAAAACATTTCAAAAGAACAAATAGGTAAGGTCTATAGTTATATTAATTGCATTGCATTGATTATGAAGCATCTTGGATGATTTTTTTCTAAGCGTGTTTGTCTCAAAGTGTGATTTCTTTACCCAATATGTATTGAGAAAAAACATCTCAATGTTCTTTTTGATTCTAGACTTCTGTACACGTTGGTGATATTTTCATCAACGAGAAAAAAAGGAGTCAGAGAAATCCTCAAAAATCCACGGACGACAAGTCTCATAATTTGACCATGGTTCAAATCCTCCAAGAGGATGTAAAATGTTTCTGTGCCCAAAAAAATCGGTTGGCATGCTGACGACAAGAGATTCTTCAAAAAAGTGGGGGTCAGAAATGGACAACCACATGCTTTTTAACACAAGTTTTGGACCTAAAGGGATTTTTTTGTGGAAGATCATCTTGAAGTCTGGCAGGTTTGACATGACCTGAATTGTTTTGTTTGTTTTTTTCAGCATCTAACGGGGAATGGGTACAGTATTCCATGGTATTCCCCAATCCTCAACTACTTTTTGCAGGGGGGTTTGGTGGTGGACGCCACATGGTCCTTATAGTTTGTTGCCCCAAATGGAAAACTCAAGATCATTTCAGGGATATAATCCTGTCAAAAATTAGGAAACATGCATTTTTTAATGGACGGAAATGGTGAATTAAGAGCCATCTCCCAAGTAAAGGTTTGGTACATCATAAGAATTGAAACAACCATAGATCCGGTCATGTTACAGAGATTGCTATGGTTATGTTACAGCCGTAGATCCTACTGTTGGCGGAAGAACTCCCAAGGCCAACCACCTGGGATGTATAAAATCCTGTAAATACCCCCTTGAAGTTTAACATGGCCCGAAAAGTTACCTTCCCAAAAGGAAATTCATCTTCCAACCATCATTTTTCAGGGGCTATGTTAAACTTCCAGGGAGTGATGGGATATTTACCAACTGGTGCAGGTTTTTTTTCCATCAACTGCCTGGATTATGTTACAGCCAGGAATACCTTTGATTTGTCGACATGCCAAGTTGTTCAACATGCCGCCAACTTTGGCCCACAAAGTTGGGGAATCTTTCCAACGAACAAAAAGATGAAGTGATGGAGTGGGATGGTGACGTTGTCATTTGGTTTGCTATTTTTTTGTGTGTGGATCTTTCAGATGTGTTTGGTGAAGTTGTGATTCAGATATTTTGTCCACATAATCAAGCAACATGAGGAGAAGTCAGAAGTAGAAGATTAGGCGTATGGTATTCCGATCAGTTTTTCTTTCATTTGGCCACTGCTCACAAGCAGATCTCCTCATCCGGTGCAGAAGCAAGCCAGGTTTCTTTCGTCAATATGAGTATATGAATATATATATATATTAAACATATATATATATATATAATTGTACACATTTGTGTATCTATGTAAATAAATAATATAATATATATATATTGTATATATATATATATATGGGGACTTATTCAAAGAACTCGTAGTCTCCGACACATCTTCTATGAAGATCTTTTGGGCATGATATGGAGGTATCAAAAATATTATGTTGCGCAAGGGCGAGCGCAAGGGGTCCTATCCATATAGAAAGTAGCAAGGATTTTCGACAGCCTCCATTTATGCATATGCATGATGTACACAAACTATACACCTTAGTACATATATGATCCTGTCATCAACAAAACAAGTACTCACATGTTATCACATGTTCAATGATTCCATTGAACACCCTTGATTTTGATACTTAGAACACACTGATTTTCTGCCATTACTCAGCATTCAGCTCAAATGCTGCCAACAAGCCAACCTCGTCATGGTGGGGGCCCCAACTGGTGATGTTTCGTGATCCAAAGTGAAAAAAGCGTTTTTGCTAAAGGGAACACCTGCAAAAATGGGCAACAAAAATTTTGGTTTATAGAATCTATGATACATATACCGTAATTTTCTGAGATATTATTTACAGAGAACTGAAAGCTTTTACGTTTATGATTCTATATGATACAGTGTCATTCTGTATGTCGAAGTATTATATCTATGTGATTGCATCATCCACCTCTACGTGGAAAGCACTGTTGATGGTGCAGCTCACTGTTGCGAATGTCTTTGGCAGATTTCTGTTTAGACCTTTCTTTTAATTGACCATCCAGTAAGAGATGTCAGGTCAGCCAAGTCTTACAGATTTAACATTAATTTACTGTATTTTCTCTACTCTGATTGTGAATACATTTATCAAACCTGAGTATATGAAGTGCCAGTTTCCAGGTGCAAAGATATGCAAAGATACAAAATCATTGATCGATCTTTCATCTACCAGCAACAGGATTAGTGTCCTCAGTCCACTGGGTTTGCGGTTCTACGTTTTTTCCGAAGATTCGCAGGGTCATTGTAAACAGCTAAGAATTATTTCATTGAGGTCTGTCCGGTACACCCCGAGACTGACCATCAAAAAGCCACTTGCAGGATGGTCATGTTACCAAAGGGCCCCTCGAGACTGTCCATGAGAGACCAGAGGTGCAGTTAGCATGGGCGAGTGGCATCATGACTCGAAAGAAACATGTTTGGTAGAACAAAATTTGGATGTTTTCTTTCATAAAAGGAAGTAATAGATTCATATATTGAATGTTTTTTTGGTGTTCTTTTTTGTGGGGCAATATACATCAATACAACACAAGGCCAGGAATTACACCCCCTGAAAAGCAACATGTTTCCCAAAGAGGGGCCATTTCAAAAGGGAAGAGGCTGGACAGTCTTCCAACCACTAGTTTTTCAGGGGACCTTCGAATTTGTTTTGGGGGGGAGTTTTGCAGAACTGTTGCAACAAAAACCCACGGGAACGAACTTTCCCCAATGTTTTCTAGGTGGTGGCAGCTCAAATATTTGTTATTTTCACCCCGAACCCTGGGGTTTCATGATCCAATTTGACGTTCGCATATTTTTCAAATGGGTGGCTCAACCACCAACTAGTTTTGTTTGCTAATTAACCTTTCAGTGATCTCATCACAAAGCTTTGAGGGCTCCCGGAATTGCTTGGAACCTGTGATATTGAGAGAGCGATAATAATGGTCGCCAGGGATGATGATGGATGATGTATAATAACTACTAAATGAGGAGGCTTTTTTTTAGAACCCCCAAAATTTCTCAAAATCACAATGGTAGCACAATGGAAAACTAGCATGAGTGGAATCCCCCCACCATGTGATCGTTTTCAGAGGGTGTAGTTTTCGGCGAAGTTTGACCATTTGATTCCAAGGTGCCAGAGCTAGAAGCCTGCGTTTTGGAGGTTGGCTTGGTGTGGACGGACGTTTTCAAGATCTTTTTTTCACGACGTTTTTTCACGTGGAACCGTCGGGATGTTTTTTTGGGGGGGATGGGAAGTCACTTGAAAGGGGAGGTTTGCTTTGATTTTCTTTTGGTTCGGAGAAGGTATAAATATACATGTATATAATATATTATATACATGCATATATATATATATTTGTTTACATGTATATTTTTGATATTGAGCAGCAAAAATGTGGACAAAGTGAAATGACTAATTACAGTGAAGAGGGTTGGTGACATGTGATTGTTACACTTGAATATATTGTAATGATGAACAACCTATCATATTTTTTCTGAGAAGTGTACAGTGGAAACAATGCATCATTCAAACACTCATAGGACCCATGTATGGTATATTTACCTACATTTCCGACAAAAATCAACCACACATAGGTAGATATACCATACAACATGGATCCTATGGGACATTCTCTAGTCAACATGATCCATTCTCTCCCATACTCAGGCCCATTTTTAGTTGTCCCCTTCATGCAACTGGGTGACGCGTTTGTCCTACCTGAGAGGTGGAGCAAGCAGTAGATATTAGATGATGTGACCCAGTTCATGACCCCATAATTTTTGGGGATTAAGCCGCAAGCACCTTAAAAAAAAATCGTATCAAAATACGCATCTTCAAGTTGATGTTTGATGACCTTTGGATGTATAGTTTAAAGTTTGATATTTGATCATGTTTCACCATGTTCAGCCTCAAAGGATGCAGAAGAATGATTCAATTACCAGCTTTGGGCGGGGAGTTTTTCACTTGATGCAAATTTATGGTTGTTTATCCCTCAAGATTAAACACGTGCATGCAGTTTGGGTTGATGTCATATTTCATGACCCCCCCGAAAACTACCATATCCCGAGAAAATTGATGGTTGGCAGATGATTCAGGTCCTTTTAAAATGGTCCCCAAATTTCAGGGAACAAAAATCGTTCCTTTCGGGGCACAACTTCGCCAGGATCACAGTCACACCTCATCCGATGATCTTCGGAGAAGTCGGAACCTGAATGGATGGAGTTTGCAAAATCTCAACTGCACATAGGGTTATAGGCTATAGGGTTGCCGAGAACCATTTCCCATATGAACGGTTGTTGCTTCACCTCATAACCCTGTGATTTTGTGCAAGAAATTGATCATCAATATTCCCCGTGCCGGTGTGAATGGTAAGACATCTTTCTGAAAATGAGTGGTTGCGGTTGTTGAATTTGGTTGCCAAGTTTCATGGCAGTACAAACGTGGTAAGCTAGAAGTAATGTGGGACTGGTGGTTTTTTCAGTGGTTTCAAAAAAAAGAACGAGAGTGTGTTTATCCCAAGACTGGTGACAAACACACTGGTGTCGTACAAAATTTCGGGAGATTTTTTGCGTCTGATTTTTGAAAATGTGTCCAACCCCAACTCAAAGCATCTGAATATTTCTCCAATCAAACCACAGGTTGCGCAGACAGAAATTTCTTCGGCATAGCAAAGGGGAAACAGGGTGAAAAGATCAGGGCCTCCCTATTGGCTGGTGATTTTTGAACAGTTCATCCACTCAATCATCACAGGTCATTAAATTGGTGCTATGAAGCAGCAAAGAATCATGTCATTTCAGTCATCTCATATTTGTTTCGATATTCAACTGGTTGAAAAGTTGAAGACAGAACCCATGCCAGCTGCCCTTAAAACTTCAAAAAAAAACCATCCGAAAACGAACATCTCCTCTAAAAATGGATGCTTGGAAGATGATGAACATTTTTCCCTTTTAAAACGGTCCCGAATTGCAGGGAAACAAAAAACAATTCCATTCGTGTTTTTTCGGGGTCCTATTTATGAGGAATGTAACTCTTAAGTCCTCTGACAGGAATTTTTTAGGATGGGATGACCTCAAAAATCAGCCTCTAGTAATATGGGGGTTTCCTAAAATGGTGGTACCCCCAAAAGACCCCCAAATGGTCATTTTTAGTAGGAACACCTATAGTTGTTGGGTACCACTGTTTAGGAAACCCCCATATGGCAACAGAACATCGACCCTTTTGAAGATGTATTCCTATCACAAAAATCGGAGCTTTCAATTATTGATGTTAGTTCACCAGAGGTTTTTATGGGATGTTCCATCTATTTGGAGGTTCAACTAGTCTGACTTTTTTAATGAGTTCTATGGCAGTGATTTTTGTTTCTGGGTTTTGGGTTCAACTAATGTCTGATTTGTTTGGGTGTAAAAACCTGGGCAGATTATAACGGGAAGCTGCCTGTTCTTTGCGGATCGGGTCTTTTCAGTGGCAGCAGTGGCGGCCAACAACAAGTCGGATTGATGCAAGTAAAAAATACAGCTTGATTCTGGATGGTTGACAGGTGTCTATTTATATATGAGGTTGTTTTATATCAACTACAATGGATAGGGGTTGATTTATATCAACTACTGTGGATATGATGGTTGTTTTATAGAAGGATCGTTATCCATTGCCAGAATCTCTATGAACAAACCCGTTTTCATGACAAGACTAGCTGGGAGTATCTCGATTCCCTTGAGAATAGGAAGCAAAAAGTGGAGCTGAGGAGCTATGCCTAAGGTTCCTAAGCACATCTTAACAATCAATCAAACTGATGACAAAAACACACACACACACACAAAAAGGATTTTGTTTTAACAAACAGCCAAAGGCCCTAAAAATTGGCCATTTGCCCCAAAAGGAAAGGAACGTAGTATTCCAACCATTCATTCTTCAGGCGTAATATTCTTTAGTTTCAGGGAGTGGTAATAGATGTTGGAATCCCTGATTTGCATCCAATTCCTTTGTTTCAAACGATGTTTTTGTAGCCCACCAGGTGCTACAACGCCACAATCACATGCTACTACTATTGAGGTGGATGAGGTGGGTGGTGAGACATTTTTTTCGGAGGTGAAGCCTTGAAAATTCTATTTAATCATCAAAGGAGAGTTTTCTTTGGGTTTAGACTTCATGGTTTTTGGTAGTTATACACCCCCAAAAACTAACATGGAACCTGAAAAGGATGGTTTCCAAAAGGAATCTCCTTTTCCAGGGGTCCATTTTCAGGTTCCATGTTCGTTTTCCCGGTATACATGATGGTTTCAAATATCCAGATGGTTTCAAATATCCAGATGGTTTTAAAATCCATTATAATATACAATATATATATATATTTAATATATTCACACCAAAAACATGATGGATATGATGGTTTCCATATCTCCAGATTTTCCAAAACGAAAAAAACAATCCCCATGGATTTCCACATGAGATCACCTCAGAAGGCGAACAACGACGTTTGATGCTTCACGGTTTCCGGTGAGACAACCCACCCGGTTTGGACGTAGGAAAAACCCTGTAAATCATGGGATATTTTGCATATATTTAGCATATGTAGCCGGTTAAGCCGGATTTCTGAAGCATCAACAGTATTTTACTGAATTGAATACGAGTTCATTACTAGTGCATGATCATGGCAAATTGCAGGAGAGAAAATTGCTGAGAGAAAATTCACTGATAGTTGATGATTTCCCATGTATTAAATGAATTTAAATAATATGTACGTTCATAGTATTCAATAATTTATTTCACCATCAAATGCAACCCAACCCTACTGTTCCTCAGTTATGAATTTCAGTATATCATCATCTTCCATGGAACTCGAATCCGCCACTTCTGTGAGGGGAAAAGAAACAGCAAAGCTCGACCCGGATCCATCTCAATGATGTCACCAACACGTAGGGAGACCGAAAAAACGGTGGGACCTCGGTGGGAGCGACACCGCAGCCATGTGTTACCGGTTTTGGGCACCAAATAAATGGATCTTCAAGTGGCAAAGTAGTTGGAAGATGGATGGATAGAATCGACACATATCGTACTTTTATGTTTCGAAGACACAACTTCGGATTCGTCCTGAAAGCAATGCGAATGTTCAAACATTTTGGAAGATATGGTTATAAGTTATAGAGGTATACTGTACTGTACTGTACACATATTAGCCTTAGTATACCTTCGAGTATACCTTCGTATCTTTCCATCACGATTCTTCCAGAAAGGGCAGGTAGTGGACATGTACCAATTGGCGTGTTCACATTGCTCATCACAAAATAAAGGCCCAGAACGTATCGACCTGCCAACAAAAGATACCTCTTTTGTTTGAAAAAGAGCCATTTGTCTGAGGCCTTTTGAGCTTTTTTAAGTGAACATTAACCCTCAGTTTCTTAATTTCTTATTTTTTTCAAACTTTCATTTTTAGTCCTGTCTCCAAAAAAGGGTAGATGAATTCAGCTATTTAGCCTCTTTGTTTGCAGTTTCTGTGAAGTTGTTAAGACCTTGTCCGATTCGGTCCATGGGATGTCGTCATTGAAGAATCAGATTCGTGGTATCATTTGATGAAAGCCACAAGAGATCAAGTCTTTATGATTCGTTTTTCCGATGATCAAGCTGTAAGAACGGATTTCTCTATTGTAGACTATGAACATGACCCTGAACCAACCACAAAGGGGTTCCTATGGTAGAGCATGATACCCAGAGATGGAGGTGATCGTTTGGATGTCCTGCGTAGGGTGAATTACAGAGGGAGATTTGAAGACACGGAAGTTTTTCTGTGGTCAAAGAGGCTGACATGAGCATGCTTGTCATGCAAAATTATCCATCCATTATTTGTCATCCATGTTTAATCATTTACTACTATTTAGCATTAATCATTAATCATGATGACACATCATTATTCATCATTTATCATTCACACTCGTTAGCCATTTACTCATTCATCATTCACTCATTCATCATTCACTCATTCATCATTCACTCATTCATCATTCACTCATTCACTCATTCACTCATTCACTCATTCACTCATTTATCTTCATCATCATCATCATCATCATCATCATCATCATCATCTTCATCTTCATCTTCATCTTCATCTTCATCTTCTTCATCATCATCATCATCATCATCATCATCATCATCGCAGCAAGCGCCAACGACCTTTCTGGGTGACAGCTGTTTTTTGGCCCCCAAAAGCAACCACCTCCACGCGTGGCCGAACAACGTGCCAAAATGGCCTTGCCGCGGGATGACCCTCATATTGCCACTGGGCATCAAAAAAAGATGAAGGGAGCTCGCAAATGGGCATGTTTTGACCCCCCCTCCAAATCCATACTGTACTAGGTGGTGCCAACTCAAATATTTTTTATTTTCATGCCTATTTGGGGAAGATTTCCAATTTTGACTTATATGTTTCAAAGGGGGTGAAAACACCAACTAGTGTATGAAACACTCCTAAACTACCCATTTGTTTTTGGGGGGTTTGCATGCACAGAGTCACCACACTCATACTTGGTTTGGTCCCAAGATAGCTGTGCCGGTCCAACGAACCGACCATTCAAACTCCATTACCTATTACACGTAAGTGACCCATTGGTGGTTCCAATTCTGAGGGATATGATCCATAGTCCCTTCCATGATTATGACATGACCATAGATCACGGAAGGATTCAGGTCAGGAGGTACTGTACCTTATAAGGCTTTTTTAGGCGGTGGGGATTCCCTCACATAGGCCTTACATACTTCTTGCATAGGTGATCACCTCCATTTTGGGTACACGAACATGTTGGTGAATGGACAATATACCGATTCACCAATTGTTTGGGAACCAGACACGAGATAAAAACATCCTTGGCTTTGCAGAAATCCCACTCTCGCCAACCCTTTCCTTACCCTTGGAAACAATCCTATCCCACCTATGCAAAAAGGAAACCCATCTTCCAAACCTTACGAGAAAGGAAGTAGTTTCCAAGAGGCTACATATGACATTCCCTCGGAACCAAGCGTTTGGAACACGGAATACGCTAGATGTATACCAAGCAGCGAATTTTCCATGGTTCCAACACTGCTCTTCAAAGTCTCTTCAGCTCAGGAAGAGCTGATTGGAAAGATGACCTTGGAAGAGAAAGCCGGACAACTCACCATCTTGGCAGAGCCTAAAAGCGAAGTCGGAGTTGTTTTTTGGTGATATGGAAAACACGTGATAGGATTTCCATGATGAAATATCAGGTGGCACAGAGAAACCTTTCTTATTTATTACAGTTCAAACCAGTCGTGAATGAATCTATCACGATGAATGTATTAGTCATCACACAAAGTTATTATAAACCTTCACAGCCGCAGCTTTCTTCATTCACTTTAGGAGTGTGGCATATTTCCTTACAAACACTGTGCAAATGACACCGAAACAAATTGGTGACAAAAGCATCTCCCGGTTCTCACTCGGCCCAAGAGCTGTCACCTGGTGGTTGATCTCTCAGGACACCATCCGTCCATGCAATCCAGATATCAACCCGGAGGTGGGTGATGCTAACAAGCAGGAAAACATGATGGTGATGGTGACGACCATGGTGATTATGCTGGATGTATACAGTATACATGTACATCATATAATTGTACATGATATACATTTTTGAAAATATTGATAGATATATGTATATATAGATAGATAGTTAGATAGATAGATAGATAGATAGATAGATAGATAGATAGATAGATAGATAGATAGATAGATAGGTAAATAGATAGATAGATAGATAGATAGATAGATAGATAGATAAATAGATAGATAGATAGATAGATAGATAGATAGATAGATAGATACATTAGATTATACTACAGTAGAATATATATATATATGTCTCCAGTGTCATGATGTCATGATTTTCACAGATTTTAAACCCAAACAAGAAATCAACATTTGTCGTCCAGGTGAATACTCGGCAATCCTCCGAAATGGTGGAACAGATCCGTCTGAGTCGGGTTGGATCCATCTTCAACGGTGTGGGAGTTCAGGTGAAACGTGGGGCTAGGGCTACCGGGAGAAACGGCCGACAAAAACCTACTGTTGATGGAGGAAATCCGGCGATCACCACCTGGGATGTATATAACACCTTTGGAGATGTATACATATCAACTGGTAAACGCCGGATTTCTGAACCATCAACAGTAATAAAATGGGGGAAAACATTGTGTGACTTGGGTCATCCCTTCTCTCATATATGACAATGGAACATGAGATTGATACCTTTGGTGGTGTGGAATATTAGGCGGGATTTTTTCTGACTGTTGAAGGCATTTTCCAGCAAAAGCTGTGAGACTTCTTGAAACAATTGCACATCACGATGATAGATTTACAACTACCTATGCTTTAAATACTCTTTTTTAAGTCTTCACCACTTTGAAGATACCACTTTGGATACCACTATATCAACAACACCACCACGAATTGAATGAAACCGTTTTTGGCCATCTACTTTGTCAGGAGGGTCGAGAGGCTCAACGAATTGCATTGGAAGAGACACGTTTGGGCATACCGCTGATCTATGGAAGTGCCACTTGACTTTGGGATCCGGTTGATACGAGAGCCTCATGCGTTGCAGAGGGAGTTGTCAACGTTGAAAATGAGTGGTTTCAAATATTTTTGGAATGTTTACCCCGAAAATTGGGGAAGATGAACCCATTTTGACCATCACATTTTTCAACCTGGGTTGAAACAAAACACCTAGTCTTGAACGAAATACTTAAAGGATCTTATAGGTGGTTTGTAGAACTTAGAGCACAGACCATGCTTTTTATGGTCTTACTATCCCCTTTCATCAGAATAGTTTTTTCATAAGCCAAGCCAATTTCATGAATTCCTCATTTGCATATCTTTTGGTAATTCTTTTCACACAAAGAAACAACCTTTCAAACAACCAAACAACAGCAAAAACCAAAAAATCCAGGTGCAAAATATTCTCTCCAATTATTTCGATATACATTGGATCTACCCCCCGCCCAGCAACAGTCCCCACCAGGATTGCTACGTTTTTAGTAGGACATCCTAACCTCAACTTTTTGTTTGCCATGAATCCTGGGTGGGTGAGAGGTAGATCCAATGATATACCCTTGCTGAAACCAACAGTTAAAATGGATGGTTGGAATACAGTCGTTTGCTTTTGGGGCAAACGGTCTATTGTCAGGGGTTTTGGCTGATAGTTTTAGAGATTGTAAAACGCATGCCCCACCCAAAATGGCCAATAGTAAAGGGAAAACTATCACATGAAACTTGAACATACTTCAAAACTCCATTTTGGGGAAACCAGCCTGTTATTTAACCCACCCAAAGCTACTCCCCCAAGAAATAAGGCCTTATTTAAGGTCTTATTACGGTCCACTGGCGGAACAAAAATTTATTCCGAAATATTTCGGCCAATTCTCGATCCAACGATATACATAACCCAAACAATCCATGGGACTGGTATATTTCCCTACATGTATTTACATAAAATCAACCATTCCAAATGTAGGTTCTAAATAGGACCATCGTCCCATGGATTCCGAATGGCCATCATACATTGCTTCAAGTCACTTTTGAGCACCGATGATTTTCCAAACTTCCCGGTTTGGTGGGATAATGTTGATATGTTATGTGATCATTCCCTGGAGGGTATAATACATTGCTTCAAGTTGCTTCAGGATGTGATCCAACGATATACATAACACATTCCCATGACGGATCCATGTCAGTCTGGATGATTTACCCCACATTGAAGTGCCTTGATTTACATGGTTTTCATATGTAGGCTAAAATAAAATCCCCATACCATCCCCGTCATAGGGATTGGATTGCTGTCCTTCAAGTTGGATCCTTATAATAGTTTATTATAATCCCTATATAACTGGGTAGTATTTCACCCCCAACAAATCACCCAACCAACCAGGGGCCCTTTTTTCATTGCTCACATTGAATCCTTCAAGTTGCAAAAACCAGGATGTGATCCATGGCATGTGGACCGTTTTCCCCATTCCTTTGGGCGAAGCCGCTTCTTGGGAGCCCAAATTGGCGCATCAAACGGCCCGCGCCACGGCGCATGAGACCACCGCCTCGGGCATTCATTGGACGTTTGTGGGGGAAACCCAGGGGGCAAAACGGCACAGAAGGGGGAGGGAAACCCAAGGGGTTGCTTGTGGGGGGTTGTTGTTTGGATGGATGTTTTTTTTGGAATATAGATAAATCAAAACAAGAAACACGCACAATTTTTCAGAAGTTTAGAAGATCACAGGAATTTGAGTGAGTATTAAAGATATAATCATATATATATACATATAATCATATATATATATATATATAGATATTGCAGAAGTGCCTTCTTATTCTGCGACTCCACACAGCCGTCTGATTGCCTGTTGAAATGTCTACGGGTTTAAACGATCAGAAACTTGCCTTGACTCGGTGCATCTAAGTGACATCCGTTGTACTTTCGCTTTTTGTGGTTATTTGCCAATCAAGCTTTTTCAGGGGTCAACTTAAAATCTTCCATGTTTTTGCAAAAACAAGTTACAACATGCCTACACAATACGTTAAGATATACCATACCTGATGATGAAAGACACGATTTCGTCCTACCAAACATGATATCAAGCTGAGGCCCCAATGGTAGATGTTGCCAGAGACCAACGTTGGGGACGAGTTGCTGAAGGTGGCGTTTTTTCGGGAGAGATGTAGGGGTTGAATTTTGGGAATAGGTGACGGTCCGGTACCTATGTTTTTGGTTGTTGTTGGTTTAAGATCTTATATTTATGGTATATATATTATATATAGAATATATATAAGGGGGGGTTATATATATCATATATAAGGGGATTACTCATAAACATCCTCTTGGCTACCAAATAAAACTGGAATTCAATGCATGTATGGTTGCCACTTGGGATGCGTTAGAAGATTTGAGTTTGGAACTGTTCCAGAGAAATGTTTTCCCATTTTTTCACGGGTAGGGGGATTAAACCCAAGTAGAAGATAGGTGAAGATCGTAGAACTTGAACGGGATGACCTTCAATCCAGCTTTTTGGCTGGTCAGTAGCTGTGGTGTGTATAGCTCAATTGATTTTTCGAATACTTCATTGAGATGTGAGCTTCTTAATGGATGATTTTCCATACACTCTGCTCAGATGTGAATTCTTGCCACTTAAAAAAATCACCCTTCCCATAGAAAAATGTAGGGACATGTATCATACCATGGATCCGTCATGGCTTTGTTTCATCAACCCTTCCACTTGTTGCTGTAGCCTCGCCCACTACTCGGTGAGGCTCTGGTGAAGATGTTTTTTTGGGAAAGGCTTTTGCCGTGGCACGTGTTCAGGGCTTCCAGGGTGATGATTTGAGGCTTGGATCGACAAGTCGTGATCAATATATCGTGGTGGCAACTCAACGATTTTTTTTTAATGTTCAACCCGAAACTTGGGGAAATTTTCATTTTACAGTCATCTTGGGGTTTTTCCATGGGTTTGCCTTGTTGTGAAAGTAGATGGCAAGCTCGGTAGTGGCTAGCCATCGATCCTTTCCAGCTGGCATAGTTTAAACCTTTACATCCCTGAAGTTTAAAACAGCTCGCCCTAAAATGCAAAGACTAAAGAACATGAAGGGGTACTCTGGAATCCTGAGAGATAATGCTTTTTGGCAACTGGGTATATTACCCTCCCTGAAAGGTAAGAGTTCCCACCTCAGAAAATAGGGTTTCCCAAAAAGGAAAGGATCGTTTCCCAAACATCTTTTTCAGGGGCGAGCTATTATGTTAGTTTTAAGGAGGGTAAACTGTGAGGTGTACGCAACAAAAAAGCAACGACAATCAGAAGTAAAATAACATCGTTTTCCAAAAGCTTCATCTTTTGGTTGGTAGTTGATAGTTGTAGTACTGTACCCAAGGACATTTACGCGTGGAAAAGGTCATGACCTGTTGGTTTATAGAGGAAACTGTATAGGTGGTTTCCCAAAGAATTCTGAAATTGAAAGATCATCCATTGGATGCGCGGTAATTCACTTTGGTCCCCTCCAAGAAAGGTCGTTATTATAAGATGAGTTTGTGGAACACCTTCCCGTTTTGGTGGGATATGAGAGAAATGCGAGCAGGACAAACGAGTTGAGTATTCAAGTATTCAAAATTGACTGTGTTGTGTACCAGAAAAGTAGATTCCCTTCATCTTGAAGGGAAGATGTGCGGATTGCCTTCGCAGAGAACTACAGATCTGAGTTTGAGGAACATCCCATAAATCCATGTCCAAAAAAACAGCTACAGAACCCCCAATTGAAAAAGTTCCGAACGGCTGGAAACCCCCAAGTCATGGATCTTTGAAACCCAGAGAGGGTTGGTGGCTTCAGGTTCCAGTGCTAAAATCGCAATCGCTTAGGACAGCTGAGCACAGCTTGTTGGCAACTCCAAAGCACTTCGCTGCATATGGCGGGGTATCTGGAGGCATCTTGGCATTTTGTTGAAGAGTTTGGAGGCAAAAGGTTTTTTTTTAAGGAAAGAACATAAGCTTCGCAGTTTCAACAAAAAAAATGAGATCCTACAGTTGGCAGGTGAAACTAATGAGTTTGAAAGCTGAACAAGTCAGAGTTGGTTTAATCCAGTGTTTTTCTATGACATGTTTCAAGAAAATGCGATGGCATTCCGAAATCATGCCTGGCAAAGTGGGAACCCCATGGAGCCTTAATAAACGACAGGAGAAACCTGCAATGCACTTTGGAGTGGCGGGTCTACACCTCAAAACCCATGGCAAGTGGCAAGTATTCATGCCCATGCTTCGTTCCAGAAGGTGATGGAGTGCTACTGTTGATGGGCTGAAATCCTGGACCACATGAAATCCTGTAAACACCTGGTAAATAACGGGATTTCAACTACCATCCTCAACTGGTAAACGCCGGATTTCAGCCATCAACGGTATGGATCCATGTTTTTTTAAAATAACTTTGAAGAACTATATCCATGAGATGTAGGTAGGGGTGTGTCAAAAGACTCTATTTCCCATAGATTTCACATAAGTTTTCCATGGATTTCCCATAGTCCCATGGCTTTCCCCATAGATTTCCCCATAGCTTTGCCACCCAGGTATGGAATACAACTTTGTGGACATTTCCGAGCCCACCTTGCGAGATGTTCATCTTCCAGCCTTTAAGGTTGGACCCGATTTTCGATGCGGAAAAAAATGGGGGGGGTTCTGAAATCTGCTGGTGAAGGGGACCATGTGTAGTCAATGTGGCGAAGATTTTGAGTGAAGAACATTACACCCCTGGAAATTGCAACAATGGAAGCCTGACAATGATGGTGAACCGAAGTTCGGGGAATCTCCTTGTCCAGAGGCTGATTTGAGAAACCATGTTGAACTTCAGGGGTGTAGATTTTCAAGCCATGAACCGATGGGTTTCTACTATTTCCCAGGAATCTTGTTTATTTGAGAGAATCATCACTTTTAGATTCCCCTCAAAACCTTCTCAATTTGATTCTTCGATTCTTTTGGATTCTGCATTGTGGTGAACCAGCTGGGAGTTGCGAATTATCACACCATTCATACCCTGTTTGATCATGTAGGATCCATTTATATACCTATATTTTTCTTCGTTTTTTATGGAAGAAGTATGAAGATGTAGGTAAATATACCATACATGGATGCCATAAATATGTAAGGAATCTCTTTTTTCGAGGATTTTTTAGAAAAGCATCGGAAAAAACACACACATCGAATCAGTTGACTGAATTCCTTTCTCGAGAAATCCACCTGAAAAGACCTGGAGCTCCACCCTTGAATTCGGAGGTGAACGAGAAAACATGGGACCCACCTTTCACGGGAAGTTCGTCCGAAAATCATCGATTCAACAGTGACTTTTCATGGGATACTGTTGATGGAAGAAATCCTGCACCAACTTGAGGCTTGTTTGGATGCCGGTGCTTTGACTCTCATGAGTGCCTTCAACGACATTGCAGGAGTTCCAGCATCCGGCAATAGGTACAGTACCCCACCGGGCACCCGTGGAAAAGACGGGAGAAGATGAAACAAATGAAGGGATTAAGGGTTGGGATCTACAAAATATGGTACTGAGAGAGGACTTACTGTTGATGATTCAGAAATCCGGCATTTGCCAGTTGAGGTTACTTAGTTTATCCCTTGATTTACGACGTGTTTTTTTTTTAACAACTAATTCCATGTGTTTTTATGGGATCTCTTCCTAACACCAGTATCAAATAGATGTTTTCTTCAATGGGATCATTGTTCTCCCCATTGAGCCTCTAAACCTTGCATCCAAGAGATGGAGTCATGCAGGTGTTGAAAACTGATTCAGATTTTTGTGGTTACTCCATTTCTGCCATCCCAATAGGGTGGTAATTATGTACTTACCAAGAATTCTTGGAAGACTTTAGCAGCTGTAATTGGCCAACTTTCAAAACATTGGACAAAGAATTGTTTATTCCGGATGATGGATGGATGATTAACAAGCGGCACGTTGCTTTTTCTTTGCCTGCCCCGTTTACCGATGGTTTCAACCAGCCCGATGAAGCTGTTGCACTGAGTAAGCTTCGCTCAAACGACTTCACCCTGCGATAGGCCCCTACAACAAGTTTGAATCCAAATGCACCCCTCCGGGCTGGACACCGACGCGGATACTTCAAAGAGTTGTTGGTAAACTTTAATATCAACTTGTTGGAACTGTTTCTTGAGGGTCTCGGGGTATGTTTTTTTTTTGTCCGGAAGCAACTCATCTTTCGTGAAAACTGGGCGGCCCTGGTCCACTGGTACCTAAAATTGTTTGATTCTTGGATTCTTCGTGGTCTTGAAGCCATGGGAGGTCCATAGTTTTCAGAGGGAGGGAGCATGATTTGCAGGGAGAACGTGTGGTGTTTTTTTTGCATTTTTTGGCCTTGGGACCTTGAAATTCCGATGGCAGGTGGTTGATGACTAGCATTCTTCGGGAGGAGTGGCGTTTCAAAGGTTTCGTGGTCTCAGAGTCTTGGTATTTTAGATGAAAGATGCACGTGTTTTGCTGGGTAACATGCCACGGCAAGGAGAAGAATGAACCATCCGTTTTGGGATAAAAGTCAACTTGTCTTATCAAAACTATAGCCTAACATTACTTGACAATGCCTAAAAAACCCAGCAACACTATGAACAACATATACCATTCTGGGAAAGGGAAACCATCCGTTCTTGCAATAGAATCGATAATCGAGGTGGTTCTTAACCATCCGCTTGTGGACCAAGGATTACACGGCCGATGAGGAACTCATCAACCATGGCTTTGCGGAAGATGGTCGTGATGCGGCCAGGTTGGCGTTTACAGCTGGAGTAGATATGAGTATGCAAAGTGGTTTGCAGCTGGGCGTGTACAACAAAACAATTGGAAAATTTTGGATGCAAGAAGAAAAACAGCAAAAAAGAAGGCATCCCACCACCAGGATGTGACTGAAAATCAATCCTGAAATATGGTCCTATCATTCAAACTTTCAGTGGTTTCTAAAATCCAGGCATAGAGGTCTAGGCCTTATATGATGCTTAGACATCGGATGAAAAGATGTAGAGATGGAAGATGAGGCATCCCATTTGTTGTGTGGTGATGGGCTTTTCGTGCTTTTCGAAGGTGTACCAAATCCAGTG
Organism: Breviolum minutum Mf 1.05b.01; assembly: GCA_000507305.1. Lineage (NCBI taxonomy): Eukaryota > Dinophyceae > Suessiales > Symbiodiniaceae > Breviolum > Breviolum minutum. The sequence continues at coordinate 290,353 of DF239450.1, read as the reverse complement.
GGTATATATCACTTCTTGTTTTCTTGGGAAGTTGAATGATTTCCAGAAAGTGCAACATGTTGGGAACACTAGTTGGTTTTCCCTAAATGCAATTGGGGAAACAGTGATCCCTAAATATTTTGACTATGAAAGAATCATTTTTGTTGGAAAACATCATCCCAGGTGAAAAATTGAAAAACTTTGTGACCTGCCACCTCAAAATGAATGACACATGTGAATTGAAGCTTCTTTGGTTCCGTTTGTTTCACAAAATCAAAGGCAGTGCGCAGATTCGTCTCAAGATGTTGTTGGCTAAACCGTTAAAACCTGACGTTGTTTCCTTGTGCAACTACTACACATTAACAGAGTTTCGCCATCAAACAGAAACCTATGTGCTACGGTGCAAACCCCACCACTTTATTAGCGTCTAACCTTTTCCTTCAACAGCAACAACTTTGTTTGACCGACGAAACAAATGGGGGAAATTTCTCGGGAGTCGGATCTGAGGTATGTGGGTGGGCAAAACACGGGGTCTTCCAATGAAACGATCGGATGACTTGGAAAAATGGGACGTTATCCGAGGTACGTGGAACATCTACCAGATTTGGTTGCCAAAGGTCAAGTCTCTATGGAAGAAGTAGATGAAGGTGTTCGTCGTATTTTGCGTGTGAAGAAAGCGATAGGCTACTTGAAACCAAAAGGGGGAAAAGTGGGAAGTGAAAAGGGAGAAAGAGGAAGTGATGATGATGATGATGATGATGATGATGATGATGATGATGATGATGATGATGAATGGATGGCTAGACGGATTGAAGGATGGCTGGTTTTGGACCCGGAGCCTTCCATATGTTTTTTGAATAAGCATCGCCAAGCAGTCAGCACCTATAGATTGGGTTACCCTCCCTGAAACTAACAGTTCGCACCTGAAAGTTGGTAGTTGGAATGTTAGTTTCCTCTTGGGATACCATCTTTTCAGGGGCTATAGGGAGTGTATTTCAGGTGATGTTTTCTCAAGATTTCGCGAGTTCATGATGTGAAACTTGTACGAGGAAACGTGAGAGTTGGGACCAGAAAGGGCTTGGATGGTCATGGCCACCATCTTGGAATCATCGTTTTGTCAGGATTACTGCCTCACTAGGTACCTGATGCAGGCCTATTGACTATCATCTATCATCACTCAACCAAAAAGAAGCAGATCACAAACAAAAAGCTGTCAAAAGGCCCCAAGACAGTCCTCGGCTTCCGAAAGCGAACATTTCCACCCAATACTTCCTGAAAACTAACATGGAACACAAAAACGGAGGTTTGGAAGATGATTTTCCTTTTCTGGTTCCATGTAAGTTTTCGCGACTTCCATTTGCTCATTTTTTTGGTGAATCTGTGACATGTGACCTAAATTTAAATTTGTTGGAACTGAGCCCGTTAATGCCCTCAAACAGGTTTGTTCGAAAATCCCTACAAGTGCCTCAACCTGGAACGAGAGAAGAATTTGAAGACCTTGACTTTGGAGCACAATGATTTAGCACCCTGGATGCAAAGCTAGCCATAAACCTTGGGACGCACCTGGCTTTTTTTGTATCTTATCATGTTGTCCAAATGTTGCAGTTTCTACAGAAACGGTGGGGTTACATTGTGGTAAGCACAGGAAATCTGCTGGAATTTTGGATGTTGATGAGATAGTGAAGTGTGTATTATATTTACAGGAGTTATGCATTTGGAGAATTACATATATGGATGTTTCCTAAAATAGGGCTACCCCAAAATGGATTTTGTTTATAATGGAAAACCCTATTAATCCATGTCTGATTTGGGGGGTTTCCCATTATTTTTGGAAACACCCATATACATCGGCAAATTACTATAACTCCTAAACCCCCAAATTTTCCGGGCATGTTGGAGGGATTCCCCTACTAAACCACCATGTGTTGTGACCAACCCCGGTGGTTTGGTCCACCCATACAAATTTTCACCCCGGACCTCTGACAAAAAGATGCTGCTCCCATTTCTACACTCCACCACCTGAGGCCAAAGATGCGGCGAAACGTTCCATCGTCTTGCTGAAGAACGAGGGCCACGTGTTGCCCCTTAAGAAATCAGGTTTTTCGGGCCGTCCAAATGTGAGTTGGGAATGAGGAGTTTAGGATGTTTTAGGTGTTTTTTTTTGGTGATGGCCCAGTTTGTAGTGTTTTTTTAAATAGTTTGTTGGCTTGTGCATCAACATTTGGATTGTTACCTGAGTGTTTGTTGGTTGGGTTTCCTTGGGTTTTTCTATATAAAGATTCCCTTTTTTAAAGGCAGGTTTATATTTCGTGACCGACCTTCCGCTGGGAACTCCGAAGTTGAATCGGATTATCCAGGTATCGACCAAATCCAACCCTTTGGTTGTGGTTGTTTAGGGTATAGCTTGGGCATGGGAAACTTCCCACAATTCATGTAGAATATTAATGAATATTATCATTTATATACACCATATTGTGATTCTATGTTTTGTATATCTCATGATGTCATCTAAAAAACAATGTATTTGCATCTTCGAGGAAACCATGCCTTTGGCCTGTTTCTTTACGTATATATTGTATCTATTATATTCACAATCCGGTCCCCCCGTTGTCGTCAATCTTTTCATCGTTGGCTCCTGAAAGGGCAAAAGATCGCATTGATTGGTCCTTTTGGAGCTGGTGTTGATAATCTACAGGCGAGATTCCCAAACTGAGATTCGACATGGTGGGTTTGTTGTGTTTTTGGTTGTGGTTGTGGTTGTTGTTGTGGTTGTGGTTGTGGTTGTGGTTGTGGTTGTGGTTGTGGTTGTTGTTGTTGTTGTTGTTGTTGCTGGAAGCCAAGTCATTTTTGCAGTTGGGATCCAATGATAGGTTTGTTTTTCCACAAAGAAGTGGATGAGTAAACATGGCAAGTGAGATAGCTTGAAGAAGGGGTATAGTATATAGTAGAGATACTTCCTAGTCAATAAACGATCCTGTCAATGTTTGACATCCATTTGCCTTGCATTTTGAAAAAGTAAGATTCTTTGGGGATCACAAGCGACGCCTCAATTGCAGTAGATCTTGGATGATGGAGTCCAACCCCTCCGTAAGCAACTCTCAACACCCAACTAACCAGAAAAAAAACGTGTCATGTCTTCATCCCAAACATCGCCTGATTCGGACCCAAAAAATCTCTTCAGATCCGCATATCCAGATACCTGATGTGATTTGATACTGTTGATCAACCGTACTATCAGGTGTTTTTTTCAGAGTGGGTGGTGTGAATCATCGAAAAATGTTGGCATAGTTAAAAAAATGAAGAAACAAACCAAGAATTTCTCCAGTGCTTGGTGAATTGCCAGGAGGGGGGGGGTGAACCCGGAAACCTTTTAGGTCTTGCCAATTTGACCACCAAGCCCTTCCAGCAATTCCAGGGTTGCTGGACCGTCTATGGCGACAAGCAACGTTGCATAGCAGTAGATGTGGGACTGCGTCAAGCGATGCAAAAGCCAGAGGAGCGGTTATTGAATGTGCGGCTGTTTTTCCCTCTCTGAAACGGCTGAAAGTAAAACAGCCGGTTTGCCCCTGAAAATCCATGGTTGGAACATTTATTTCCCCTTGGGATGGTCCATTTTCAGGGGCAAACTGGTAGTTGACCTGTTAGTTTCAGGGAGTGCAATTCCACCCCCCTCAAAGCTCACATGGAAAACTAAGAAAAACTGAACTTTCACTATTCTGGCATGCATGTAATAGTCCCATGTTCGGTATTCTAACCAGCAAGAGCTTGTGAGGGCATGGGTTGCCACAGCCTAAATGACTTCAGATCGCCCGTTGCCACATGATCGCCCTGAAGACTGATGGTGTGAACTACACTGAAATGCCATGTCGATTAACGATCACAGTGACATGCATATTTTGATACAAGTCCAGTTAAATCAATGAATCTTCAAACCTACTAGATTGATCTATGTGGGAGTACAAGATGCGTAATTCAATACACTCGTAACGACCTGTGATGTATTTGCAGACACGCACCTGTCTAGACTGTACATCCACATGTGACTGTTGCTATAAAATCTATATACATGAGTATAATCCAAAAATATCTCAAATATATGATATTGCTTCATGAACTACACTATATATGACTCATATGACTATGCCTCATTCTCCAGAGATATCTTTAACACAGCCTTACCCCCCATGTGACTTTTTTCGGGTGGGTTTCCAACCCGTTTGCAGGACTTGGAAGTGGTAAAAGGCTGCGATTTTGAAAGCGTCACGGCGAGTGGCATTTCTGAAGCCCAAGATGCGGCCAGACGCAGCTTGGAATCAACGAGACTCAGGGGGGGGTACCCTCTATGAAGTTAGTAAATGGTTTGTAAATGGGGTATATTGGGGATATAACCCACTTAATTACTAACCATTTACTAACTTCCTGGGACATCCTAGTACCAATTATAAGTAGGGTGAAATATCTCCATTTATAGGAGGTTATAAAACCCATGAGTAACGATCGTAGGGGCCCACCTTGTAGGGATGTTCAACATATCCGGCCGTTGGAAAAGGACAATCATGGATTCAAACGTCATTTTGGGAAGGGATATGTTAGTTTCCAGGAGGGTGAACCCCCCCGAAAAGTTACGTTACCCCCCTCAAGAAATAAGGCCTTTTATTAAGGAGCTTACTACAGGTTTTTTTGTCTGGAAAAGTTCATTCGGAAATAATGCCAAAAATGATTCTTGGCAAGGTAGCTTTGAGGTGCTAGGAGCCCCGGTTTCAACACATAGCTGCTGAACCCCTTCCCTGCAAAATTTGCCAAGCAAAAAAGGATAATGATAAGTTCGGATTCAAAAGTTGAGTGAAGAAGTACTTGAGTTGAATGATTCTAAACAGATTCAGTAGTCAATGATATAGTTACACATTCAACAAATCCAGTGAAGCTATAACGAAGATCAGATAATTGAGAGGCATCAATACACTTCACTATTCCAATGTTTCCTTCGCGAGTAAAGGGCTCATGTACATACCCATGAAACTTAAAAGAACACGAAGATTCATCATTTGAGGGATAAGCATCTCAGAACCAGATGTGAAACCCATGGATTTATGATCGCTATAAATGGAGTTCTCGGGGTCCCTATAAATGGCCTTATAGGTTTTTCTTTACCCCTATAAATGGTGTTTTTTCACCCTACTATTTTCACTGGTTGGTGGGGCCCAATGGAAGGTGGTCCCGTTAAGGAGCTGATGTGGTGCTGTTGGCGCTTGGTGAACCTGAAGATTATTCGGGTGAGTCGCAATCACGAACGCAGATCGTGGTTCCAGCGGCGCAACAAAAACTGGCAGAAGCAGTTGCTCAATGTGGAAAACCTGTGGTACCTTTGCATTGAACAAAGTCTTTCCGTGGTACCCTCCCTGAAACTAACCGTTCGCACCCTGAAAATTGATGGTTTGGAAGACGATCATTTCCTTTTGGGAATGCGAACTGCCAGTTTCAGGGAGGTTTGTCTCTAAAGGCAATTTAGGTCAATACATGACAAGGCGGTGCTCAACTTAGGGGCCCACCTTTTTTTTCCAATTTCAAAAGGATTACACCCTGGAAAATGAAGATTTGGAACCCACAAAGTTTTGGTTGGAAGATGATTTTCTTTTTTGAACAAATTGGGTGGAATTTTTAGGTGAACCAGCCGTTCATTTTCAGGGGTGTAGCGTTTGGATCCCATCAAACAGGATCAAAATCCTTTGTTTTGTTGGGAAAGTGACAGGAGACTTTGATAGTGAATGAACTTGGAATCACCAAAAAGATGGTAGTAATAGGGGATGTTATTATATGTTATTATTATTTTTTAACTATTTTGATGGTTTCCAATTTTTGGGGGAAAATCTGCGGACTCCGACTCAATTTTTGTTTCCAAAGAAGCGCAACTCCGATGGGCTTCCTATGGACTTGTAGCGCGCAAAAACCTGAGGTGGTTTTGCTGAGAACAGGACCGGGAGTTGAAGGGCTTGGAAAATTTGGCTTCACTGACTGGTGGGCTTTTTGGGTTCTACCTTGAAATATTTTAAAATGGATGATTACCACCCCAAACGCACTAACATGACTTGATGGAACATCCACCATTTGAAAGATGTATTTCCTATAGAACTTAGAACATGGGGGATTTTAAACAATGTCGATGTTCGTTTTCAGGGATGAGAAATACTCGTTCTCCCATAGTCATGGTTCAGTGGAAGATGGGTCTCTTCGATATTTGTTTCCTTACCTAAGTGGGGCTTTTTTCCACGGAACCATGATTATGGGAGGAAGGGTGTTGTCCAAACGAAATGACTGGGAGTTGAGGAAGTTAAATTGTTGTCATTTGGCCATCAGATAACTCACTTTGATCTGTGTAGAACAAAACGAGAAGGTTTTGCGAGAGCATTGACGGACACACCTCCCCTTAGAAATTTCACTCTAGAAAGATGGGCCATATTAATATAGATAAATGGAGTTACCAAAGGTATAGCAATGTCGCACGACCTCACTCAAAAAATGTAACTTAGTAAGGGAAATCCGCTTATTGCCAAAAAAAAATCCGGGTCCGGGTTAGTGAAGTAAATTATCATCAAATGTATTGTATGCAGAATTTTCATGATATTTTCCAAAAAAAACAACCTCATGTGTGTGTCTCTTCGGGTCGATCAACTCAACTCCCATTATTTCAAAAAGAAAAGAAATAGGGGATCAACTCTTCCACCCAATAGTAGCTAAGTGGTGGCAACTCAACTATTTTTGATGATTTTCACCCCGAAAATTGGGGGAAGATGATTTCCATTTGGACTATATCATATTTTTTCAGATGGGTTGGCAACCAACCACCAACCACCAACTAGGAGTAGCGATTTCTATACCCATGACCTAAACATTTTCCAGGTCATGAAAGGTGGGATGAGATGAGGAGTTTATTCCCCCAACATAGGGGAGTTGATCGACAACCCCGCCAGGACGCGCCTTGGCGGTCACTGGCGCTGTCCGTGATGCGCAGGGCTTGCTGGTTACCTGGTTCCTGGGTACGCAGACGGGTACAGCCCTCGCGGAGGTCCTTTTTGGAGACTACAATCCTTCAGGCCCGAGGGAGTCAAATGGGTGTTTCCAAAAATAGTGGTACCCCAAAATGGATTTTGTTTATAATGGAAAACCCTATTAAAATGGATGATTTGGGGGGAAACCCCCCACTATTTTCGGAAACATCCAAATGGAGGATTTGGGAGGATGTTTTTTTTTTGGCCCTATTTTTGTTGACCCCCAAAACCTTATTTTTTAAGCTATACCCTACTTTTTTCAACCCCCAAAACCTATTTTTTTTGCCTCAGTTTGGGAGTTTTTGTTGATTTTTTGTTGGGGGGGGTTAGTTATAAACTGGGCAAAGTACTTGCAACAAAAAGCTGTCAATTGGTTACCCCAAATTGTGGTGAAACTGTAAGGGAATCCACCCCCCAAACTCAGCCAAATCATGAAGGCGTAGGAATTAGATGAAAGTGAAGTGGTGAAAGTATAACTTTCTCGAGGTGAACTTGATTAGGTGGCGGTTCCAAATATTTTTTATTTTCACCCTTACTTGGGGATGTTTCCCATTTCGACTAATATTTTTCAAATGGGTTGAAACCACCAACTAGTTGATGTTTTTTTTCGTTTGGGAAGGGATTGATATGGAGTAACATTCCGAATCAATGCAACAGGTCAGAAATACAACGAAGAAGCTACCCTTAGCTATCAATTTCTATCATTCCATATCAGTCTTACAAAAAGAAGTTGTTTTATGTTAGAACCACCCACCCCCTCCAAAAGAAGGTGTCAACTTGTCAACCACCCCCTCTTTTTTTTGGTTGCTCGAGTTCATGGTGGCATTTCAGCCCATGATCTCACGAACTTCCAGGTCGTTTGCCTGTGAGCTTCCCAGCAGATGCGGGGCAGCAGCCATTGTTTTACAACGCGCCACGCACGGGGCGACCACAGGGCGATGGGCCTAGGACCTTTAAAGCCAGCTGGAGAGAGGCCAGATCCAACGGGAACGCCGAAAATTGAATATAGATATCCACAAACAAATGAACAATTAGCGGCATGATATTTCTAGAAGCAAAGGTGAGATAGGAAGTTTCCCCACTTGCATGTTTATTTGTTGTATCTATATCTGTGAAATTTCCCAAGCATATTGGGGAGGTTTTGTCGGGCTTGGAAAGGTGGCTGGCTGAACGTCTTCGATTTGAGTGAGTTAATCATAGAATGTATACTCACAATATATATATATATTTATGTATATATCCATATGCATGTATATATCATCATTTGTATGATTTACATGAGTGATCATCATGGAACTTCAAAAAAAAGGCTTGGACATTTTGTAGATTTTGGGCAGTTCCGTTCTCCCTCTGTCTGTTTCCAGGTGCATAGCAAGGCGTTGTTTCCCTTTGGATTTGGTCTAAGCTATACGAGCTTCACCTTAAGCGTGCCGACTTTGAGTTCCAGCAGCATGACTTGGGATGGCACTTTGACAATCTCAACGCAGGCAGGTGAGTTTTGGGGGAGTTGCTGTTTGCCTTGGTTTTTCCTATGGTTTTTGTTCAGGGAGTTTTTGTTTGGGTTCCTGGTGAAACCCTAAAAGAGAGCTTATCACTTCAAGGAAGACTTATGACATATATAATACAGCTTCCCAAAAGGAATGGGACATGCAAAAACGTCAAAAGAGTTGATGTTTTTGCGATCGCTCTTGACTGCCATGTTTTGCATCTATTATTGGTTTCTTGGCGAAAAGTGGGGAACGCCACTGAAATCCACATTTTTAGAAATCTCAGATAACTCTCCTGCATGGCCGTATTTTGCAGGTGAAGAACACTGGCTTCTTGGCATGTAAAGTTTGGTGATTTATGGAATGCCCCTTCAGAGTTTGCGCTGCTCAATTACAAGGAAACTTCAGCCTGAGACGATCCGGGTAAAAAGAATGAAAATACCCTCTACTTCAAAGCTTTAAGACTGGCATCATATGTACATGTTGCTGTTGATGACTGAACTCCGGCGTGGCGTTTACCAGTTGAGGTTGGTAGTTTATCCTATTATTCATAGGGTTTCATACATCCCAGGTGGTTTTTTGGGATTTCTTCCAACAGTATGTAACATGTAATGGGCAACTTTTTTCGCAACCAAACCACCGGGGTTGGTCACTTGAAACATGGTGGTAGGGGTTGAAATGGTGGTTTAGTAGGGAATCCCTCTAAAATGCCCGGAACATTTGGGGTTTAGGAGTTATGTATAGTAATTTGCCGATGTAATATATGGGGGTTTCCTTAAATGGTGGTACCCCAAAATGGATGGTTTATAATGGAAAACCCTATTAAGATGGATGATTTGGGGGTACCACCATTTAAGGAACCCCCCATATGTATATACATATTATATCTAGCATAGTCAGCAGGTGTATAGGATGCCTATAGGAAATGTTTACATCTAAATCAAGCCAAGGCTGCTTCCACTCCGTTTTCCCTCGGATTTCCGGTGGGGGGGGGAAGTTTCCTCCTTCCTTTGAGGGGTTTCTGAGAGAACAGAAAATTAGATATTTTAACAATTAAAAGGTAGTAGTTGATCAATTAGCAGATAGAACTTGAATGACAATTATTGTTTACTAGATACCTATTGTGACAATTCATTCTCACAATCATTGATGGTTTGTCAGCCAAAAACAAGTATTCACAGAAACGCACAATCTGCACATGATTATCTACATCAAACATGATTAGTACAAAAAAAATGCTTGTGATTGGCCCAGCAATGTCACCCCAAATGGTGGTTTGAAAGTGAACTTCACTTTTTCCACCGTTTTCCAGGTTGGTTTTCATACAACCATCCAACAGACACATTCCTCTGAGGGTTGAATTTCCTCGATTATCACACCAAAACATGACCAAACAAAAAGCGAGTGAATTTCCAGTAGCCTCCCGGTAAACCAGCATAGCTGGCTGGAATATCACCATATTTCACTAAGAAATACATCTTCCTTCAGGGTCCATTTTCCAGCCAGCTATCTTAGTTTAACCCCTGGAAGTCGTTGCCACCAAGCAAACATGATGAAACTCGTAGTAAATTACCGGACTAAAAAAACACAGGGATCATTCAATTACCATAAATTAGGGGTTTCAAGTCCAATGCAGATACAGTATATGGTACTATTTTGAGGTTTATTCTCTTGTACAAAGTGCATGAAGTTTGGGTTGGTAATCTAATGACCCCTGAAAAAATGCTGGGTTCCCAAATGACTTCCCGAGATTTTTCATCCAGCTCGGTGAAAATCCAGGTTCCCGCGTCGGGGAGGAGGTCGTACAGCTGTATATCCACGACCTCGTTGCGTCCCGGGTGCGGCCGGTGCGTGAACTGAAAGGATTTCAGAAGGCGCCGTTTTTCTTCGAAAAAAAATGGGGGTGTTTGAAAATGGATGGATGGAGATGAGGATGGGGGATGGGGGGGATGGAGATGGATGGATATTGAAGATTTCTTTTGGATTGATATATGCACAATTTGAGGCAGTTGAGTTGTTTTTTTTAATTCCTAAAAGATCATAAAACATCGAAACATTCTGAATTACTAGGTGGTGGTTTCAAATATTGTTTATTTTCACCCCGAAAATTGGGGAAAGGATTCCCAATTTTGACTAATATTATTTTTCAAAGGGGTTGGTTCAACCACCAACTAGTGAATTACTAGTGGTTTGGGTGGGGGAATTCTCCGCCAAAAATCACATTTTCTCCAATAAAAGGGATGGCTGCCATCAGAGCTTGGTGGCTGCGATACGTTCTTTCAGGTCTTCCCAGCTTGGGTGCTTGCATGGGAGCATTTCCCGGAATACTAGGTGGTGAAACTCCACATATTTTTTGAAAATTTTCACCCCGAAATAGTTGGGGGAAGATGAATATGAACCCATTTTGAGGGTTGCATATTTTTCAATATTAGGGTTGAAACTAAACCACCAACTAGCCTTTCAGGATTTTTTTTTGGTGACCTCATATTTGTTGTCTCCAGTCTGACGGGTTGACATGAGACAAAAATGGTACTTCTTGTTGGAAAGACTTGCCAAAATGATATCCTGCAAGAGGGAGAGAGAGTTATTGCTACCATTTCCTTGGAGTTGAGTTATATCTACATACACCCCATAAAGTTAACAGTTCGCCCCTGAAAAATGATAGTTGGTTCCAACAACTTTCCTTTTGAGAAGATCTATTTTCAGGGGCGAACTGTTAAATTTCCTGGTCCTTTTCAACTCTCAATACTTCCCAGTTGTAACCAGCTTTGTTGTCCCCACCAATAATTTCTGTTTGTGGTTTCTTTTGGGGTGCATTTTTCGTCAACCAGCTCAACCTCAACCTTTCATTGGAAAGGTTCTACTCCAACCTGCAGAAACTCAACAGATTTCTTTTGAGCTCTCGAGGTGGACCCTGGGTTTGGGTGCCAGTTTTTAACACGGTTTGGGTGGTTTTTTTTCGACCAGGAGGACCAGGATTTGGAGCTTGGTGGTGAAGCCAGAAAATCCCCATTTTCCCAGGAGGGTAAAAAAAATTGGCCCATTTCACATCTTATTAATACTTCGGGTAATTTTTTTGGACTCCAAACCCCTTGACAAATCTCCTTTTCCTATGAAATGATGACGATCAACTATCCCCATGTTTTTGCAAACCCAGTTGATCACCAACCAAATTTACCATGAACCAGATGCTACACACACCTTGAAAAAACTGTATGTTAAAAGGCACCTTGATTTTTTTTTCGTTTTCACAAAGCTCAGGTGAAAGCTCAACAGCGGTTGGTTTTTTTAAAGGTGGATATCAATTACGCCAAGAGAAGGTGAGAATTGCTAGTTAGTAAACTTACTTAATTGGGATCCCCCACTTCCTAATTAAACAGACAAGTAGTTCCAGGCATGTTTATTTATCCAAGGGGTTGCACCCTGGATAGATACCAACAATTGGCATTTTTGAAAGGAGATACATATTCCTAACCATGATTGTTCGTATCTATGCTAGATTTCCAGGGGTTTACCACATTCATTACAAGAAAATAGGAACTACTTCGTTTCACCGTATCATTTGGTGGACCCGTGATTCACGGCTCTGAAAAAATCACCTCCACATCTTTAGGCCTTTGAACTATATAACCGTCTCCCAAAAACCCAGCCCGCGACTCTACGGTTTGTTTTCTTCCAACCGCCATGTGATGATCATAGATGACGAATTCATTCAGAAACACCAATACTACAACTCATAGTTTACTCCCATTCTCCCAGATGATTCGAAAAGTCGATGGTTGCGCAGCCCTCAAAATCTGACATTTCCTGAATCTAACAGCTCGCATCACAAAGTGGATGGTTGGAAGATTCATTTCCTTTCGGGATGGCGGAACCTGGCAGGTGCGAACCCGTTAGTTTCAGGGAGGGTACACCCCTGAAAACGAACGGCTGGATACCCAAAAATGATGGGCCTTGGAAAATGTATCTCCTTTTAAATAGAGGTGTTTCCAAAAAATAGTGGTACCCGAAAAAATGGAATTTGTTTATAATGGAAAACCCAATTTTTTAATGGGTGATTTGGGGGGAAACACCCACTATTTTCGGAAACATCCATAATATGGCCATTTTTGGTATGTGAAAAATTTCTGGGATGTCCATTCCTCCATTCCCCCATTTTTTTCCTTCAGACATGACCTGGCCTTTCACGGCGCTGATGGTCGATATGCTGCTGAAGCTGGGGACTTTCACGTTTGGATTGCGCAATCCTCGGTGTTTTGGCTGGAAGATATGACACATTGGCTATAGGGTATATGGATGTTTCCGAAAATGGTGGTACCCCCAAATCATCCATTTTAATAGGGTTTTCCATTATAAACCATCCATTTTGGGGTACCCCAATTTTTGGAAACACCCATATATAGTCCAGTCTTATCTTTCATGCTGCAAGGTGTTAAAATATCTTCATATTTTTGATATAGATGTCACGTAGTTGGCTGTGCAGGGACGAAGAGATGTATGATATACATACATTGTCACTATATATACATACATAATCATACATATACATACATGATACATGCTTTCGTTCAAGAAGATTTTGAGATTTTGATATATACATCTATATAATATCATTATTGCATGTTGTTTCATTCTAGCCAGAAACAAATCGTAACATTTAAGACCAAACTTTGGTTTTCCTTTTCCAAACTTATGATGGACGTCTCCTAGCTGGCGGTGATTTGGATTTTCATGTTGGAAGACTGGGTGTTCCCAGGAAAATATATGTTTTTTGTTATAAACGATGATAACCCAGAATCAAAGAATAGATGACAACAACAAAAGGCAGCCAAAAGTGGGTGGTAAGGTAAGCTCAAAAAAGAATCGTGATAAACTTTGGAATCATACATGCTGGAGGTTGCACTCACCTAGTAGATGTAGCTACTGTTGATGGACAAATTCCTGCACCACCAAGGATGATGATTATCCCATTACTAATAGGGTTTTAACCATCCCAGGTGGTGCAGGATTTCGTCCATCAACAGTATCCCACGTTTCACGCATGTCAACCCAAGCTTGGTCGATGGGGTTGAATCGCTACCTCGCTGAGGTTTCTGGCGAGGCGGTGAAATTCAGACTGCTTCCAGACCCAGCAAGCAATGGCAGCTTTTCATTCACAGCTTTTGTCACAAGGGTGTTTCCGAAAATAGGGGTACCCCCAAATCATCCATTTTAATAGGGATTTCCATTACAGTATAAACCATCCATTTTGGGGTACCACTATTCTTGGAAACACCCACAAACCGTTGATTTCTTGAAACAAGTCAGGTAGTATTGGGTACACCTTTTTCCCCCCCCAGCAAGAAAAGAAACCGAGCACAATGACAATGGTAAAAGACCATTTTGTGTTAAATGGAGGGACCATTTCAAAGTGCCAGCTGAATTTTGGGAGAGAGCGTTTTTGTGTTCTCTCAGTTTTAGTACTAACTGCCATACTATTGATGGTTCAGAAATCCCGTTCGCAACCACCGTTTGGATGTATATATAAAACCTTGGTAAATGATGGGAAACCTCCACTACCTGTCCCTCCCTCAACAAGATAGCGGTAAACCCGGATTTCTGGTTGCCAAAAAACTACGTAGGGTCACGTGGCACTGGGCCCCAAGAGGTCGTTGAAATCCAATGCAAACCGAAGTTGCAGGGTTTTTTGGTCGGAATTTTCTTGTGGATGATCTGATTATTTTTGAAGGAGTGAACAGCAGAGAATGACGGACCTTTGTTGTGAACCCCGAAACGAAAGATCTCCTAATTTTGGAATATGTTGGAGGGAAATGATCTAAAAGATAGATAGGTTGTTATTTGATTGAACACGATTAATTTTGTCACTGACAAAGACAGATCACAGATCCTTCCGTTTCCTGTTTTGAAACCATTCAACAATGAACCTAGAGGAATTTTGAAAGTGGTTTGAGTAGTCTGATGGTGCTTGCATAAGTGATGGTGTCGTTCATAAACCGCCTTATCTCAATGTTAGGATCGCAAAGGACAGTTCTCATCTTGATCTTTTGTTTGTCAAGTTTCGGTTTTAAATTCCTTTTCGCAGCGACGGTTTTGAGGCAAAGTGAATGGACAATTCACTCCACAGTCGCGTGTGTAGTGCCGCAAAAGCAATGAGATGCCCGCAGCATTAACAGCATACACAGAGTACTTCACAAAAGAATGCAAAACCAGGAAGGTATATATAGTATATATGTATAAAATTTATGTTTTATTTAATATAAACATAATTTATGTACTGTGAATACGTTGTGTGACAACACAAATTATGCAAAACTGCACAATCATTATGCAGATTCAAGATAACTTGGATACTGGGTAACATGATACATTTTATGCTTGTGTACTTGAGTCTGATGCAATACCGAGATTCACACTGCTTCTCATGTTTTCTGCTGGTGAATGCAGCCTTGATCATAATGATATATAGTACTGAATAATAGTACTCGTACTTATCTAGAACATGCGATAACGATAGTAATAATAGCAATAATAACACCAAATTTACATTGATATAGTATTGATTCAACCAATCACTGTTCCGATATTTTTTCAACAGCAAACATGTCACACAAACACAAACACAACCAAATCCATACAAAATCAAATACAATCTCAATGACATTTGGAGTGTTGTTTGGTTTAGATTGATTCAGAAACACAACTAAACACACACACAAACAATTAAACAACAATGACACCCCCATCACACAAATCAAACCAAGAAAGCCCGAAACAAAATATAGGAATCATAGAAACAAAAACAAAACAACAACACACCACCCAACATATCAAAAATTAAATGTTGGATGCTTTGATTTGGACTTTTGGGTGGGGATATCGCATTGTACAGCTGATACACCTGATATTTCCCGCGAATTCGACGGAAAAACAAAAACAGTTTTGGCTGCTGGTAAAACGTTTTCGTTGTTTAAACAAAAGCATATGTTCATACAATCCCTTCAGTTGCATTTGTGCCAATAAGTTTTCCAGTGGCTGGCCATGCAAAAAAAGTAGACTCTGCGTTGCAAAAACCGCAGATCTTTTGTTTGGGGAGTTCGCCCGCGCTCTCCGCAAGTCTCTCATCGATGCTTCAGTCGATGCTTCATGAAGTTGAAGAGCTTAAGTCAACAGCAGCAACAGAAAAAGGCCACGTCTGGAAATTGCTGCTGAACGGGACCTGGTGACTTTTTCCTTTACACATGTTCATGTGATCCAAGTGGAGATGTTTGGTACGGGAAAACAAGGGATATCAAGGGATATTGGTCCAACCTAAGATTATGCTGAAACTGAACCCGACCCATCCGGTATGATACAAGATTCATTGAATGGTGTGCGTTCACCTCTTCTTCACGCAAGTGTTTCGAGACCATCAAGATTGGGTTGATAGTTGGTTCACTTTACAACCCTCCAAACTTTATACAAGGAGTAACAGTACTTCCAGGATATACCTTTGGTATCCATAGATGTACCATGACAGATATGCATGTATTTTACTACATCATTTATCATGGATATATCATGAATACTCTCTATATAAGATTCACCATCACACGGTTGATGGAAAGAAATCCAAAAATCAACCTTGCATGAACCCTGAATCAGTAGGATAGACTACCACTTTCAGCATATCTATCTTCCATCAGAAATACACAAACCCCTGAAACTAACATCCATCACGCCTGAAAAGATGGCATCCCAAGAAGGAAAACGAATCTTCCAAAAAAACCAACTTTTAGGTCCCCGAGCTGTTAGTTTTCAGGGAGGGTAAACCACCACCGGGAGAAATCAACAGCAGCTCCGCGTGGACAAAAGCAAGCCAGCTGACTTTGCGTTGGATCATTTGTCTTGAGGTAGTGGCGAACTTCTCCGACGCATAGGAATTTTCCCGGTGAATTTTTTGCTGGTGGTGGTGGTGTTTTACTTGTGCCGCCAAGTGTCCTGGGTGAAAAACAAAAGAAAAATACGTTATCTTCCCCTCCCAACGAAAACAGCACATCTGTTTTTTTTTTTTTCCGAAGATTGTTTGCAGTTTGTTTTTTTTTGGAAATTGGTGCTATGTTAGCTGAAGCGAGTGTAGATATGCAGAAACAGGCACGGCACTCCAAATCTTACAGTAATCAGAAACATCTTTTGCTACTATTCTGGGAGTTTCTACATGTTAATTAAATTATAGGATATTTTCTAGGTTTTCAGACGGTATCCAAGGATTCCAATTGAATCTCTAACACATATCTGTTTGTTATAAGGTTGGTGAACATGGTGCTCCACGCCACCAATTTGGACTTGATGTTTCCGAAAAGTCTCCCTGAAAAGAAGTGACTTCGCATTGAGAATCACATGAAACCCTTGCAACGTCCAAAATAACGCTGTTGAATGTCGCCAATTTGTGGTGCAGGAAAAGGTGCTACCACTTCGTTGATGGGCAGGTGCTGGAAATGGTCAGCTGAGAAGTGCGTTTAACAGCAATCCATGGTTGAAGTTTTATCAGATCTGTGAATTTTACATGGTGGATCCCATGTTTTTTGAGGGTCCACATGCTGAGACTATTTTAAGCATCCATGCTGTTGACAGGTTTTTGCGAAGAAACAGCAAACCTCAAGCAACTTCTATTCACAGCCCTCACTGATGCTAAGAATTGCTATCCAGAAGGTCAAGAAGGAAAGTAATGTTGTCTCATGGTATGTATCTATGATTGATTAATATTCAAGTGTCCCATTTTAAGTGATGAGGGGAAGGTACTTATAATCCTTTTCGTGATTCTTGACTCTAATCAAACCCTGCACAGAAGGCATGATTCTTTTGATTGCGGGATTTGGCCACACCAATCCAAAGGATGATATTATAGTGTTAAAATTGATTGAAACACAATGCCTATGAATTGCAGGGGCTTACATATCACGTGAAAGTCACGGACCAGTTCAATTGATCATGCTATATATGATAGCTGACGGAATTCCAAGAGGGTCACCCACCGTGAGATGAAAGTTTCAAGCACCAGCCCAGCGCTGAATTCTTACAACAAAAACCTTTCTTCACATGAAAGGAACAGCTTTCCAGGTTGCATTTTCATGCATTTTCCTAACATATTTGTTTTAGGGGATGTTTTGAACATACACCAACACTTTCAATATCACCGTTCATATCCCTTATGGAAGGAGTAAAGGACCATGGGTACCCTTTCTATCCAGGCGGGCCATTAGACGTTATCACATACGGAAATTCATGGTTCTCAACCATCTGTTTTTTTTTCAAAATAATCCTGCTGTTTGTTCTCAACCTTCATGTCCTTCATCCCTTCATGGAGGCACATGGCCTTGTCTTCATCCTCTTTTGTTCGCCCAAGATGAATAGCAATAGATCCTTAGGATGAAGGGAAACCTTCTTTGACGCAAAAAATCCTTCGAGTTGTGCTAGGATAACGGGTGCAACTACCGCGGTACACCCGACCTTCTTTGAAGGGAAAGGATCAGTGGAAGATCGACGGGACGGTTTGTCTGAGAAAAATTAGGGCAACTCCCCCTAGTTACTCTATAGCCTCACATGAAATGCTCAATTTATTGAATATGTTATTCATATACATCTAACACATCTTTTGTTTTGGTGATCCTGTCATTTTTTGAGACAAATTCATACGTATGGATACAAATATGACAGCTATGCGTATACCTGCTATACATCTGCATGGTTTATTGGTATTGAGTCCGGGCAAACGACAAAACGGCTGAAGAGTTGCGAAACGGCCGTCAAAGGCGAGTAGACGTGTAGTAGATGCGTCTTTTGGGATGTGCCTGGAGCCGAACAAAAAGCGCATGACATTATTACCTTAAAACAGGGGTCATTAAATGGAACCCATTTTGGGTCCCACAATTGGGGATCCGTGGAGTTTTCCATGATCAATGGGCTCATCAAATTCCCATTGTTTTACAAATCTATGGCAATTTTGAGGGATTTCCCGAAAATCACAATGCATGAAGTTTCGGTTGGTATTATAATGACCCCTGTAAAAGTAAAGGCCAACATACACACTCATCAATAGGGGGATTTATCCGCGTCCTTGAATTAGAATGAATCATCCTCAAAAACATGTTGCCTTTTCAAAAACCACCAATGATTTGGACTAATATTAGGAACAACCCACCGGGGTCGTTCCACCCGCCAGGTTCTGACAGAAGCGTCAAGCCTTCTGTTGGATGAGATCTCAGGATGTCAGAGCGGCCAAGTTACCTTTTTTGAAAACTAACATGACAACGGAGAAGCACCGTGTTTTATAGGAGATACATCTTCAAATGGGTGGTTTTGCATTGTCATGTTGGTTTTTAGGGAGGGTACCCTTCCTGAAACTAACAGATCGGGGCGGGCCACAAAAGGTGATTTCATCTCCCAAGCAGCGATTTTCAGGTGCGAGCTGATAGTTTTCACGGAGGGTACCCCAAATACCTCGCAACAATCAACTTGTGTATGCCCCGGATGGCAAACAAAACACCCTAAGAAATAGAGAAAAGAGTATGTCTGAGGAAATTTTACTGGTGTTGATTTTGATATAGATTGACACTTCCCATTGCTATCAATTGGTGACCTGAAAAAAGTCTTCTCGAAAAACTGGAGGAAACTAACCTTCCAGGTAGTCAGGGCATTGCCACTGCGGTGAATTCGAGACATTGGTGGCCTTACTTTCCCAAGAACCACCAAAAACATGTCTGGTGAATGTTACATGGATACATATTTAGTTCTAGTAAGCAGCATTTGTGGGTGCCCAGTATGCAGGCATCGAAATGTATTTCACCTGTTCTTGGCATTTCATGGAGTTTGCACCGGCCAGAAATCGGTAGATCCTGAGGCTTTGCAGATCTCATCAAATTTCCAATTTTTTTTTGGGGGGGGATGAAGTTCCAATGCCAATCTATGGGTAATTTTGAGGGTTTTCCTTATAGAATAGGTGGTGTTGTTAGTTTGGTAGTTTTTTCTGGACCCCTGCCTTGACTGGTGGGATGTTTGTTTGTTTCAAAAATTTCAGCCGCTGCTTGACTCGACCCACGAGGGGATCCTTCCAGATTTTCGGTTGAATCTGGGAAATGATTCAAAGGACCCGAAATTCTGATGTGTTAATGAAAGAAGTAGTGCTTCAGAAAAATGCCGGTTCTAATCTATATATAACAAAGCCGTTTTTGGGGTGTTTTTGATGTCACCTTCAACTCATCTTACAAGGCATGGTTAACGATTCCCGTTGGGATTGACCTCAGGTCCCGTGGGATTGACCAATGCTTGGGATGCTCAGCAAATGGTGGGAAAGAGACCTCGGAACATGAACCAAGCTAAGCCGCCATTTTTTTCAGGAAAAAAGGGTAAGGTCAGGTTTAGCGTTCGAGTCCTTAGGTGTTAGACAGCAGCAGTTTTGTGCGTTTTTTGTGCTAGATTATGTGGGGTGGTTCATTATTGTCATTTAGATCGAATCGTTGTTTTGTGTTTTGAATTCAGATATCCATGCATGCTTTAGTCAGTATAGGTGATAGGTGTTTTTGCACCATCAAACACTAGTATCAGAAAATTCATGCTCAGTTCTTTTCTTGAGTATATCTTAGGTATGGCCCCCTCAACAGAGATCACCAGGATAATTTTCCCATTTTTACTAGGGAATCCAGCCACCGAAACCTTCATGGAAATCACTGGCATTGCATCCCGGGATGGGGGCCACGGGACCCAAGGCATATGGGGGGAAAAACCCCTCCCTGAGACCTAACATCATAGCACCTCAAAAGAGGAAATTTCAAGAGTCTAAGAGGTACCCTCCAGGGAACTAACATATCCCGTTTTCAAGGCACTTTTGAAGATGATTTTCCTTTTCCCTAGGTGGGATATGTTAAATTCCCTGGACGGTAAGTTGTATTCCAAGCATCAATTTTCAGGTGCTTTGGCTGTTAGTTTCCCAAGGTCGCAGATTTGTCCCCAATAGATTTTCAGAAACAAGCCGCCAGCCACAGATGGTACCAAGCTGGATCTAAATATTGGTGAAACCGAGGTATGGCGGCTTTGATTCGGAGCCAAATCTATATACAACCCTGTTTCCGGAAGAGAAAATAGGATAACCCCCAAATCATCCATTAAAAAAAAGGTAAATTCCAGTTTTCCCTTATAAACAAACCATCCATTTTGGGGTACCCTCCAGTAAACTAACATGACAATGGAAAATCCACCATTTGAAGATGTATTCCCTATTGAAAATGGCGATATTCCATTGCCATGTTAGTTTACTCGAGGGTACCCCTATTTTTGGGAAACACCCAAAGGGACTTTGTTTTGGTCACCATTTCTTATTCCCAACAACTTCCCTCTCCAAACCCGAGGCTCCCTCAAGGCCGAATCCCGGAAATTCTCGCGGAAAGGTGATGTTTTTTTTTGCTAGGAAAAATCATGGTGAGCAAAACACGTTCAAATGGTAGTTGGAATGACCTGCAACGTTTAAGTACCAATGTTTAAGGATGTTTACATTTCTTTGAGATGAACATTTCTGAATGGGAGATATATTTGATGCACACATTGAATTGGTTCTCCAAACAGTGGATGATGAACCTTTGGCTGAACCAGACCACCCCAATTGCAGTAGATATTTCCGTTCTTGGTTTGCTTGACCGTTCACTCAAAATTGGCCCTTGACGTTTGTTGAGTTTGCATGTCCCTCCCGGGTAAAAATCAGAATCTTGCAAAGAACTGGACAGAGCTCAAAAAATCAGGCATCAATTTCAAGATCAATCAATTTGTTGGAACGTTAGCCAAGTGGTGTTTCCAACAGTTTTGCATCTTTTAAAGTTCATAGATTTGATCGATCAAGGGTTGTTTCTGGTTCCCTTAATAATAGGTGGTTATATGGTTACCTACCCACCGGGTTGAGGGAACCAGGAAACTCCATTGATTTGATCCTCTCCACATGGTTTGTTCAAACCCCCCTTAGATTAGATGCATGCCATCACTGTCCATCCCGTGTGAGGGCTTCAACCGTGTCCCGGAAGGCGGAAACCGCGATGGTTATGGAGCTTGCCACAATGCATGGCTTGAGCTTGTATCATTAACATCATATAAGGTGACTAGGTGGTGGCAACTCAAATATGTGTTCTAGTTCACTCATTTCCCTTGGGGAAACGATCCCAAATTTTGACGAGCATATTTTTTCGATTGGGTGGTTCAACCACCTAACTAGTTGAAGTTTATGCTCTTCAGATTTCTTTTAGGGTTTCCATGTCATGAGAGAGGCTAACAGGAAGCTATCAGCTAAGCTTACCCTCCTTGAAACTAACAGTTCGCCCCTGAACATAGACCCCTGGAAAAGGAGATTCTTATTGGACAACCACCATTTTTTAGGGGCTAACGGGCTAACTGTTAGTTTTAGGAAGTGTAAGTGTATGTCACCAATCAAACAAGATGAAGGGAAACCACAAAAACAACAACAAATTTTCAGCCGCCTTCGGTCACAGGCACTGGATGGCTTCTTGGCTTATCAAATCGCTCGAGTGGTTTTTTTCTGGGATGGAACCAACTGGTGGTTTTGTGGTAAAAAAATCAAACAGCGAAACAGCTATCAATGTCAATAGAAGAATATATGGTTGAATGGTTCCATGTGCCTACAGGTGATTTTTGTATATTTTTTTCCAGGTGGTTGTAAGTTAACCACTGAATTCAAGAGAACGCAGCTTTTTTTCAATGACCATCCCGAGCCCTTTTTTAAGGAGGAAATTATGATTGAGTGTTTTGAATTCATGATGTTGTCAACCATAAGTTTTAGGGATTAGCAAATGGTTCATGTAAACGGATGGTTGCAAGTTCTGTAGGGTCACACGTGACCATCGTTGACCTCCACGTTTAAAATTATTGCAAACGCAAACCAGCCAAACAAATGATATTGGCAACCTTGAACCTGCCAGACTTCTCAAAAGCACTTGTATTCCATTGTTAGTCTTTGATTCTGTGAGGTGGTATCTCAGTTGTCTCACATTCCGACAGCACAGCATGAGTATATGAGTGAGAAAGTCTTAAGAAAAGATACGGTATCAATCAAGCATGTGTTTTTTTTAATCTTCACCCCTAAGAATCGGGCCTGAAAAACCACGTTTCCTATGTTTTTGTTCCGAAAACGTGTGTTTTTTCACCGCCAAACCATCCAACTGGACCCGGAAAACCCTTCCGAAACCGACGATTGGATGATTCAAAGGTGCTCGTGGTGATCTTGAAAGGCACGGCGGTTTTTTCAGCCCCATGGGGCGAACATAGACTTTCTGGAACGATTTGGTGGGAGAATTTTCGGTGAATGAAAGGTGGACTTGTAAATCTGTATGACTCTGGCTCGTATGACACTGACTTGAACTTGACTGTTCTACAGTTTTGAGTGGTACTGGGAACTTAGAGCCACTTTGGAAGAGTGTGCAGTACTGATTTTTTTTTGCAATTAGAACTGAACAGTGAAGTCACCTCGACTTCACCAGTAGAAATGGACAAATCGGGCAGTATCCACAGATCCATGGCTAGGGTAAAGGGGCCACAAATTTGATCACCTTTACAGCATGTTTGTACTATTCCAATCTGCCATTTTGGACTCCAAGAAATTTGAAGCCACACCCATACTGTTGATTCATTCAGAAATCCAAACAACCACCTGACATGTATCCCAAACCTTGAAAATAATGAGATATATACTACCTACTGTCTCAACTGGTAAGCGCCGGATTTCTTCCATCAACCGTATTCCCTCCGAAAAGCCAGTTGAGTTTTCTCGCCTCTCAGGCCTCAACGGCGTGAGAGGAGAGGACGTGCCGGCGAATTCCGACAACGTCGCGGTGCCCAGGTGGACAAGAAGGCCTTCAAAACCAGTTTCTTTTTATGGAGGATGATACCACCCAGTTATATTTAAGGAATATGATATATAAGTTAATATATATATATATACATACTATGCCACTATAAGGATCCCTATAAAGCAATCATCACAATGGAATGTCATGCACGGGTTTTGAACGTTGCTCAAACGAGTTTCCGTTATTTTTCCTGTTGGACTTCCATTTCTCAGGATGCCATGTTGGGCACAGTTGCTTTCCATCACAGGTTGAGGACTTGCTTATGGTCCACTTGTGCGCCCATGTGCTAAAATCCAAAAGCGTGATATCATGGTATCACACAAATCACTACAAAAACCGCGGATGTTTCAAACTCATCAACTAGTGATCATGTTTTCTTTTGCTGAAGACTGATGCATTTTTTTGGTGGTTTTGCACTTCAAGAAACATGGAATCGCTTCCAGTCACAGTCAATTCTCATGATTTGATGTCAGAACTGACATGGTGACATCGTCCCATCGTCCTTGGATCCCATAACCAAGCACCTAAAGACTGCCTGACCTACACATCTCCCTAGACCCTAAACTTCACTTCTGGTTATCTTGTCTTTTAACCATTCATCTGGGTCCACCATAAGAACCGAAAGTTACATGGGAACATCGGGCCCCTAAAGATTGACAGGTAGCAACAAGTCCCTTTTTGTGATTTTTCAGGTTTCTCCTATTTTTTTAGGGTGAAACTTCAGGTGATGAAACGGCGTTTCCCCTGTGACTTCACGGCCTAAAAAAAACGTTTGAGGCTTAGACGTTTTGTTGGCCACAGAGGGCTCTGCTCGGGCAGTGGCCAAACAGTTGGGGTTGCCAAGGTAATGGGTAGGAGCAGGGGGAAAACCCTGGGAAATTAACATGGTTCACCTGAAAATAGACCCTGGGTCAACAGGAGATTCCGAACTTGGAAACCCTCATTTTTAGGTGAACCATGTTAAACTTCATGATTTATATATATATATACATATCTTTTACCCTCCCGGAAACTAACAGTTCGACCCCTGAAAATGGTGGTTGAAACCAATAGGAAACGATCGTATTCCAACCATCCATTTTCAGAAAATATATGGTAGTTTCAGGCAGGGCATCTGTTTGTTTCAGGGCAAATTTAGATTTTGTAATGGTAATTTGCTATAATGGTTAAATTACCATTTTTAGGGGGGCATCAAAGTTGATACACATCTTGCTGGACATTTTTGAGGGATTTGCACCAAGTTTGACGCCCTCGAAAATGGCAATTTGAATGACCCCTGACACATATTAGCCCGTCAATTTCCCAAAATCAGCATGTTCAGATACATGCCATTCAGAAGTTTCAAGTGATTTTGTTTTGTGAGGCATGTTTCGGTTGACATATTGAAGATGCATACTTGGAGGATCATCCTAGTTAGTAAGTAGTTGGCAATTGCCAGCACTACGGTTTGGGTCAAGTGGAATGAGTTTCATATAGTCACACACACAGATATCAATTCATGTCAAGCCTGGGGCAATTTTCAACTTGTGAGCTTTCAAGTTGATGTTCTTTTTTCTCCATCAAATGTTTCAAATGAGACATGTTTCTTTTAAATGTAGTGCGAGTCACTTCAACTTAAAAGAAACATTCTAGGAGTGAGAATGATATATTATGAATTGGGGCCTAAACCCTGTAAACAGTACAGTGGCTTTAATTTAGCATTCATTTGTATGAAGGGATTCCCTGTTTTTAACCTTCACGGAATCCACATGTGAACCAGGATGAACCAGCGTTTCAGCCTCAAAATATCCCATACACAAAACAGATAGCACCTGCCAGCGTTTCAGCCATTCCAAAAGGAGATTTCATCTTGAAAAACAATCCATTTTCCAGGTGCTATATCTGTTAGTTTTCTTGAGGAATGTGATGCCATTCATGATTGCAAAAACACTCTGGAAATTTTTCAACATTTTGAACCCAAAAGTCATGGAGGCTCGGTTTAAAAGAGGCAATTTGTTTTTCCGAATTTCAATCGTTTGGAGTGATTTTTAGTATAAACCTAGCCATTCATTTTCAGGGTTTTGATCATCTGTTTGATTTTGTGGTATCAATTCATATCGAACCGAACCAACGAGAAAATCACCAGCTCCCAGCTCTCCCCCGCGCCGTGCGGACGACGCTCAAACCGCAGGTTGTTCCCACGCTTCGAAGGTGAATTAAGCCGACTTCCTGCGCTTCTACAATTGCTGGAAGATAGGCGACCGGGCGGCTTGCCGGTCGGACAGGGTCCCGGGCCAGGTCACTTACCCTCCCCTGAAAAAATGAACGTGGAAGCTGAACATGGGAGGAGTTTGGAATACTATTTGGCCTATTGGGGAAGCCTATCTTATCCTATTTTCAGGGGCGAACTGTTAGTTTCAGGGAAGGTATAACGAAAGAATGACGGAGGGAACTCGGTTGGGAATAAAAAGGTGCTACATGGTGGCAGAGAAAATGGTAATGTTGTCCACCCCGTGGGTTTTTCATGGGTGAAAATTGTGGATGTCCGATTTTAGAAGCATTTTGAAATGTTAGAATGATTCTTTTTGGTGTTGATTTTGAACCTTACTGCTTGTTGTAGGTTGGTTGATTGAATTATGATTGTATAATATTGTATATTTTTGTTTTACTGTTCACATCCAAAACGCTTCCATGTGAAGATATTTGAAGATCTTCGCATGCCTTTAGCCACAAAGATTTTATATTGTCTGGAATTACCGACATGTTTTCACAGTTTTCGTTCAGATTCCTATTAAAAGATGATCCCAGGTGACTTAGTGTCAAACATGGATGGTACAGTCATTTCGAGGCATGAAACAACTCTGGTTATTTGCCGTATATAGGGGAGTAGTCTACCCAAGTGTGGGAATTATAATAAACATTAAATAAACCATCATAAAGATCCCTATTGAACAACCAGTACAATGGAAAGAACCATCGTTTTTTTTGTGGCTCATTTCTTAGACTCTACTCCAATGGTTTGATTTGAACAGATGCACTTCGTCTTCCCCCCAAAAAAAAACATCTTGGGGCCTGTGAGCCCCATGGTTGAGGGGTGTTCTCTTGTTTATTTCAAGCAGTTGAGTCATTTCATTGATATCCATTTTCAAAACATGAAACACTTTGTGTCTTTTAGTTTCAGACTCTTTGCATTCTTTGTGTTTTTTTTCATTTTGGAGGTTTGGATGTTCAGAATAGTCTCCTTTTTGACCGATAGCCCATGTGTTTTTGCCAACACAGATCTGTTCAAACGTCACCCCGCCGATGTTTTCTGTTGTTGCCATGGGTAGGTGGGAATTTCCTACGCGCGTCTTCTCCTTGCTATGGACTCATATCCGCCGTGCGTCGGGACGTTCCTTGGCAATTTTTTTTTCTCAAGTTACGGCCCTTTGAGTCTTCATGGCAAGACCCTGCAAATAGGTCTAAACGCCCCCAAAAGGGAAAGGATCGAAATTCCAAGCATCCATTTTTCAGGTGCGGTGCTTTGGCTGTGAGTTTCAGGGAGGGTTATTCCAAACTTCTTTTGAATCCAAGGGATTGATTGAACTGCCCGGATGGTATCCATTATATGGCAAGACCTGGTACTTGCAGCAAAGTTTGTGATTTTTTTGAAATCATCACACAACAGGCGCCATCACAGGGATTTTCGCAACCGTCTGATGAAATGCTGTTTTGGGAAGGATTCAACTTTCAATAGAATATACCATGGAAAATGAACATGGAACGAAAAAAATCACCCCGTTCAAAATGAAATTCATCTTTCAAACCTCCATTTTGGGTTCCATATTAATTTTTCAGGGTGTAGATCGTTTTTTTATGAGCGTCGCAAGATCCAACCCAGGTTCAGAAGATCATGACAAGACCATCAGCGAAGATGAATGGGTATGGGCTCTGAGATGTGTGTGCTCGGTGTTTTCTTTGATCCGCACAATTAGTTATACAGTTATACAGTCAAGTTTTTAGGCTTCCAAATCATCCAAGACATTTTTTGGTGGTATTTTTTTGTCTTTGGCAGAAATTGATGGCGCCCATACAGAATTGGTAATTGGAGAGGGTCTTTCCCTTGTAGATTCCTCCCAAACAAAAACCACTCAGTACGGGTGAACTGAACACTGCTGATGCCGTATTGGATCCTCTATTGCAACACGCCAAAAATCCCCGGAGTTGTTTCCGGATCGAATACCATTTTGATCTGTTCCACTTGCCAGGGAAAAAGTAGGTATCCATAGATATCCATAGGTATCTCTGAAAACATGTCGAAGATCCCTTTCCAATCTCACTCCTACTTGGGCAGTTCAATCAATCCGTGGGTTACAATTAACGGGGGATCCAAAGAAGTTTGATGGAAGTCTTCCACGGCTTTGGAGGGGGATGGCAAGACATACGTCCATAATGTTTTTCTAAGGCCAGGTGGTGATTTCAAAAGGATCCATAGTGATTTCGATTCAAGATGAACTTGAAGTTGAAGAATCTAGAATGGAAGAACAGATTGCTGATAGAATCAAAGTGATTTGTTAAAGGTTTGTGATTTAAGAGATGCTTTTCAGACACAGCATATACTTTTTTTTTCTGGCTCAATTCTCAATTTCCAGACCCTAAGGTCAAGGTTTTTCTTGTTGAAACCTTCTAAGCAATCAGAATCCCATAGAAATCCCAAAGAACCTTCCCAAATGCGGGGGGCTATCCTAATAAACCTTCCCAATTGACCCTAAACTTTGATAGCATCCCAAGCCAGATCTAGCTGCCCAGCTCAAACTTCCTGAGTTTTTTCTCGGATAATAAGATGAATTAATGTATCTCATGGCTCCAAACGTTTCTTTACTGGGAAATGAGATAATCCTCTCCAGTTTAGTTGGGAAGAAGTTTTTTTTCTCCATTTTTTTGTTATATATTGAAAAGAGGTGGGAAATGTGATGGGTCATTAAAAGTGCGCATTTTGGGTGGATCAAAAAAATCAAATCTATGGTAACGGTACAGTAATTTTGAGGGATTTGCCTTATGCGCGTGCATGAAGTTTGGGTTGGTGTCATATATAACGGCTGTATATGTGACTTTTTCAAAATTAAAAGGAAACAATCACGGTGCATGCGACCCTTTTCGGGGTGAAATACTGCTCATGGTTCAGAAATCCCAAACAACCACCTAGGATGTAAAAAAAGACTGTAAATACTGGGATATTTACCATATCAACTGGTAAACGCCGGACTTCTTCCATCAACCGTACCTTAGGTTTTTTTTGCTGGATATCCCTGTAAAGGATCGTCATCCACGCAGCCTTTTTGGGGGGGCCTTGAGCCCGGAAAGCTCGGCGGAACATTTTCGGCCGACAAGTTTGGTGGGCCATGCCGAAGAAAGATGATGAGTTGGCAGAGAAGAAGAAACTTGGCGTATCTAAGATATACTGTTAGATCTATCAAGGCCAAAAGCAGCGTATGTCTGTTTTTTTTTCCTGGGGGAGGGGAGGTGATTTGTTTGAACATTTTCAACATGCCGGTGAAAGAATATTTTGAATTTAGTGTAGAGTCAGGGTTCCTGTATGTTTTGAACCTTCACTATCCCCTATTTGTAGGACGAGGGTAAACTCAAACCAGTATTATCTCTTGTCATACAATAAAACAAACAACAGTAACATACACGTTTTCTTACTCTTACATCGTATTATGTTCATGTTCATGTCAAATATCCATATCAGATTCTGCAAGCTTTTTGGAACATCAACTTCCCCCAAAAAAACAGATGCCTAGGTGGTGTTTTCAAACATCTTTGATGTTCACCCTGGAAAAATTGGGGAAGATTCAATCAACCCATTTTTTACTACTGCGCATAGTTTTCAAATGGGCTTGGTTCAACCACCAACTAGATACATGACTGAATGATATGAATGATATGAATGATATGTATGACATGTATGATATGAATGGCATGATATGTATGAAACCACCCCCAACAAAACAAATGCTTGATTTCCCTTTCAGCCATGGGGCAGAATCGGATTTGCGAGTTGAGGAAAAAATCCACCTTATCCACTTTGTACTGCTCTGCATTTCTCAGTGTGGCGCAAGCGGTCATTACGGTACAATCCGAACCGCGGATCATCAAGGAGTTGCGCTATGTGAGAGCAGGGGGTAGATATGAAGGTATAGCAAAGTGAGAAATGCTATGTGAGAGGCTTGAACATGATAACATGAGGATAAACATTGATAAAGTGCGAAAATCAAGAAGATCAGGGCTCCCTTACTTGGAAGATCATCCCAGGACCTGTAAGTGATTTGGATCATCCCCATGTGTTTAAGCCATGGAAAGGTGATTTGGAAGGTTTCGCACAACCCCAGGTCTTGGGTCCGTACGATCACCAAGGTGATCAATCACTTATATACAAGTCCTGGGATGATCCTCCAAGTACGAACTTCACCCCTTCAATTCTAGCTTCACTATGGCCACGGGTCCACAATTACGAAAGATGATGATTTTCCGCAGGTATCGTGTCCCGTCCCGCGTTGTAGCTCCAAAACTGGCAGTTTTTGAAAGGTTTACCACTTTGCCACGAAAATTCAGGATTTTTGTTTCCCCTTGAAAAGGGAGCGTTTTTGAAGGATATTTCTATCTTCCAACCATCAATCGTTAGAACATATGTGTTAGTTTTCAAGGGATTTAAGGTTGATTGCAAAAACCTTGTGTTTTTTTTAGTGATGTTTTCACACATGGGTTTCCATGACAGGAGTTGGCTGGTGGAGATTTGGGCATGACTGCAACGTTGTTAGCCAATACAGCCGGTTTGGTGGGTGTCGTTGGTATTTTGATCAATCAGACATTTGGCAGAAGATGTTTTTTTGGAGAAAAACAACGCCAGGTGAAAATGGTGCACCCATCTGATGGGGGTGGTTGGCTCATTCTTGTTGTTGCTGTGCTTGTAGAGGATCTCATGATGGAAACATGTTGCCACCAAGACGACTCACATGTTGCCTTTGCCATGTTGGGATGTGGTCGTTGTACAGATCTGGGCATCAGTGACCACACATGACTTTACCCAAAATGGTGGTTTCATATGGTTTAATAGGAAACTCTTCCCAATCAGGTGGGTAGACCAGCAGGAATCATCAATGTGACTATATGTGAATATATTATATTTATACACGTAGATGTATATATATATATTGTATTATCTATATTATTATGATTATGTTATTGATTATCATTGATATTGATTGATATTGTACATACACGAGTAGCACCCCTCCCCATTGATTTGAAAAAACAATCCTGAAGGACTCAAGATGTTGATCATTACGGTATTTACAAAGCTGGTCAAGGATTGTTCGCAACAAGCACCTCCAGAATGTACCGGGAGATGCAGGAACATGTCCTGTTTGTTAAAAGGCGCAGGGTACTCGAATCACTTTCACCGACACAGTTGAACTATAGACAATCCACTAATCCATGGAAAATCCATTCAATTCCTACTTGTTTCAAGGAAATCTAGAGTATATGTATTTGAAATAGTAATTGAGAAAATGGGCAATGAGCAAAGGGACATGTAGTTTGGACAAGGGTTGGGAGTTGAGCACTAACTAAACAATATACACCCTCCCTGAAACTTACAAATATGCACCTGAAAATGGATGGTTGGAAGACCCCTTTCCCTTTGGGATGCCATTTGTTTAGGTGCCATGTTGGTTTCAGGGAGGGTGATAATCCTCCTTCGCCAAGCTTGAAACTATTCAAATCCTTCGAATCTCGACTGAGGATTGGCGGTAAATTATCAGATGCTGTGGGAAGGAAGCCGTTCCTGATGTTGGGTCCTGCTGCCAACATCCTTTTCGGCCCCTTGATGACATCAGATTTGCAGGTCAAGATAATATCAAGATGATGACCTGAGTTCAAGAGCTCAAAAAGCCTGGAAAACTACATTGGTTGTGTTCATTTTGTCCATTTAAATCCTACACTTTTACACATGTTTTTCCTCCAACAAAGGATCCGCCAGATTTCTAACAAAAAAGGGCTTCAATTCCCACGTTTTTTCTCGTGGGTTTCCAGCATGTCAACATCGGCAACTTCGTACCTGAAAGGGGAGGGACAACTCCATGGCTGCGTAGAAGCTTTTCAAACATCGGATCCATTTGTATCCCCATTTTATCTCATGTTGTTATTTTTGTTATCAGGTCTTTTTAATTTTCTGCAGTTGATTTGTAGCAATTTGTAGCATCTACAGTGATTTCATGCACATATTGTGATGTAGAGATGTGTCCCATCCAAACGTATCATATCATAAATCACAACTGTTGCTCAAGCATTTGGAACTCGAGATTTTAAGGATAAGGATCAAAAAAAAATGAAGTGCTGTGATCAAATTTCTATCCATCCTGCACCCTCCATATTTTCACTTTCAACCCAAGAAAACTTCTCAAGATGGACTCAGATGGACTAAAACCTACCCATCCCCTCCACACAAAAACAAGGGGACTAACAAGAAATTGAGAAAACAAACAAACCAAACAGCAAGGTCTTCTGATGTATCGCTACTCCAGCCGGCGCCGGGTGGTGTTGCCGGGGCACCCAACAAAAAACAATTTCCAACTTCCATCGCTTTTCAGCTTGGAGACTGAAGCACATTTCAATGACACCCTACCTATCAGGGGCATGTCTCAATGTAGGTGCTCAACAAAGTAAACTCCTTTCTTCTCAAAATGAAAAATTTGTCGGTTCTAGCAGATTTGGTGCGGGGTAACCCAAATTGGGATGCATCTATGCAGAGATACATTTAACTACATGTCTATACAATATACATCATACATCACATGCCTTTCCACTTGGAGATTTGCGCGCTTCCCAACTCATGGCAATCCCAAATAAGCAGAACTCAACATTTGAAAAAAGCACTTCCACATGGAGTTTTGATTGGCTACAGTTATATGTATTCATATATATACATCTCTCTCTCTCTCTATATATATATAAATAAATGTATGCAGATAGAGAGAGAGAGCCCCCTTTTTTGGAGTTGGAGGCATCATTTTTTGGTCACCCAATCGTTTTTGGATGGCAAACTTAAAGGATGACCTTTGGAAGAATAGGTCGAAAGTCGAGATGCAAAAATGTGAACCATGATTCTTTCTGGGTTGGAAGATTCTTTTAAACAACATCTGACAGACTAATATTGAAACACCCAAAAGAATGGTTTTCATCACCCAAAAATTGGAAAAACTTCGGTTTCATCATTACCTGATTCTAGGTTGGAAAAAATTGACTAAAAATGGGTTTCATCACCCAAACAATACTGTTGATGGAAGAAATCCTGCACAAGTTGATAGGTAGTTTATCCCATTATTTACAGGGTTTTTTACATCCCAGGTGGTGCAGGATTTCTTCCACCAAAAGTATTTCAAACTCAACAGATTGGACAGAGCCCAGGCCTGTTCGGATCCTGCGAGCCATTTTCACGACCTTCTCTAGTACGGTGATGTTGACTGCAGCCATGTGCCTAGGGTTGAAGAGGCTTTAATGTTGGTTTTCAACGTTTTCAGCCTTGTTGTTGTTGATGAGATGATAGTGGTTGATTGTTGATTGTTGTTTGTTGTTGCGGTTGTTGGTTTGTTGTTCCTTTAGGCTTCTTGGGCTTCCATTTTGAACGATCATGATTGCGGATTGTGACTCTGTATGCTATCACTCGAAGCTGAAAAGCCTGGTTTATGTCCATCATGGTTCCGTAAGCTGGGACCATCCTCTATCAGATTATATGTTGTTTTTCATGTTTCATGCGACGTCATTGTTTGTGGGGAACTTTAATTTGTAGATAACTACTTAGTATTTGCTTCACTTTTGGGGAATCTCCTCATGGTGCAACATGAAGTGCAGACTTCCCTTTGCCGGTTTTTTCAACATCTTCAGACGGTCACCTTCTCGTATTTTCCAACCGTGACCTCGGCTTCGCCATCAGGACAGACATTGTGAGTGGCGTTCAACTGAGTCACGCCATCAGCATGATGGGTGACATGGCGGAATAGATTGGAAGTCCTGAGATGATGTTCTTGTGTCATAGAATGATAGGTCAACACTGTTCTATTCCAAGTGTGACCCTGTATTATTATACTCAATGTTTTTGTTGAATGTTTTTCGATATACAAAGTCGATCATTGGAAAGTGTCAATCAGCAGCTTTCACACCAAACATGGAGCAATTTACATTGCTTTGCCATCCATCTTTCCATGAATCCATGCATCTCTTCAGGCTTATAAAGATTTTTGTTGTCTTTTGTGAACCTCCCAACAACATTTGACAGTGAAATATATTGAATATATGAATGAATATATAATTTATTTACATATATGATTATATGCATATGTTTTTTTCCCTCATCAACTTCTTGAATCTTCATATCTTAGACCCCCTTTCCTCTCAGGGGCTGCCATTGGAGCGGCAATTGTGGCAACACCGTTTCTGGAGCGAAATGATGATCTTATGTCGATCCAAACACACACCTTGGAAGACACGAAACATAGGAACGTTTCTACAACAAGGTATACACCCTGGAAGATTAACGGCTGGAACCTACAGCCATCACCCATGAAAAGAAAGGAACATGATCTGAACCAAACCTCCAGGGAATTATGTTCCATGTTAATCTTCCAGGGTGTAAGTAGGGTGAACCTTTTCTCCACTTATTAGGGGTATCAATTGATACCCCCCAGTTACCCCATGTAACTATGTTTTCGGCCATTTCTAGGGGCCCCTAAACTCGATCCATTCACAATAGTAGTATCGGCCCACCTGGCGACCTTAAGAATGTCAATGATTTTCTACGGAAGTTTGTTTCGGGGACCCGATGTTACCGGGTGGATTTTTCCGACGTCCATTTCACCAGGTCGGTCTTTTTTGATGATGGCTTCCTTGAGCCACCAAAAAACACCTGGAGGTGGTGTATAAACCGGTGGTCGAATATCAAAATTATATCCCCAAACAGATGCAGAGTAAATTTTGGGTGGTGGCAACTCAAACATTTTTGACTTTCATCCCTATCTGGGGAAATGATCCAATTTGACTAATATTGTTGAGAGGGGTTGAAACCACCAACTAGAAATCAAAGACATGTGTCTTTTTGTTGGTCTTCCAATTAGGTCTCTGATGCTTTCCATCAATGCCACCTGGGGTAAATCGCGAGGAGACTATGATCTTACAACGCTTCAAGACGCAGACTGCATACTTGGCGTCCCTTCAGCTGCAAAGGAGCTGAGCAAAGGAACAGGGAAGTTATGAAAGATGCGCAATCTACATGCAGAATTGGGGTAGTTTCCCCTTGCCTCCTGAAAGGGTATTGAGGACAAGGGACCTATATAAATGTTGCTGCCTCTAGAGTCTTTTTTTTTGAAGAATATGCTTTGGACGGTTGACTGATGAGAATCTCGATTGAATCATCACTGTGGTTCTCCTTCCTGGAATATTTTATGATATTTTATGTATCTGTATCTATTTGACGCTTACTGCGAATTTGAATGATGTTATGTACTGTATATACCTGTTGAAATTGAAATGGAAAGAAACGTATATTGAAATTCATCACACTAGACACCTCTGTGTTATTCCATTGGCATGTGATTTTTTTGATTCCTGCAATGAGTCTTCGCCCGGATAACCAAGGCTGTCTTCGCTTGGCTTGGTGTCTTTGCTGCAGTGATACAGATGCATCGGTTGTGCAACAGTCATCATTGCTGCGGAGATGATATGAAAACAGTCGTTGTGTCCTATGATGAAATTTGAGTTGAACACGTTTTTCTCTTGGATCTTTACCTTTGGCTTCACTGGAAAGACACCATGAACAACAACTAATTATTTGTATTCCCTTCAAAACAATGTCAATCAGGTTGGAGAAACACCACTTGTTCAGGTAGGATTGGCACAAGGGTGTCATTGTCATTGAGTTTTGCTTGTTTCTTAAGCAGCCAGTTTGCTAGCTTAGTAGGACTTCATTTATCCTACTGGGTGGCATTTTTCGGGACAGGCCAAGGCTAGTTCCGTTTCGCGTGCGATTGAAGTCAAACCACTGGGGTGGTTCCATAGTCTAAACTTCCAAAGTTGTGGGATGGGTTATATATATTCGCGTAGACAAGATATGTCAAGATACCGTAGATGTCAAGATGTAAGCCAGGTACATCGGAAAATCTGGGGCGGGATGATTTAGAGGTTTTTCTCACCATAACAAGATTCATGTATTCACTGACAAAACGGCCACAAAGAAGTTTGTGCTATATGATTCCTGTGAGTTTTTCACCTTCCTTTTACCACTCACACGCCAAACTAGTCATCTCTTGTTAAAATCTCCAACTACTAGGTATGGTATGGGACCCACATTTTTCGCAATCATATCCCCAAACCGCAAGGTTCACGTCCTTTTTTCCAGCGCCTTGGTTCCAGAGACCTTATCCAAGAATCAGCGAAAGAGTTTTTCTTCTGTCTTGAGGCACCTCGGCGATTTTCATGGTGACATGATGGGAGGTACTGTAATGACACGGTGATGTAATTTGAGGATCCAAGGATTCAGCGGGAGGTCCTTTAAATTTCACAGAAGATACAAGTAGTTTTTGTTTGTTTGTTGATCGTGGAGTTCAACATGCTCTGTTTTTCCATTCAAAAAGGATTTATGATCTAGTTTGTTGTGGGAACATTGATGTTTGTGTGTGTTTTTTGTATAACGATTTTCTTTTCTTGGCAACAAACACAAGGTGACTTCCTATCATAGGATGATATTATCCTGTGTTCCAGGGTTTCATCGACCGAGCCTCCAATGTTTTTGACGACGTCAATCAATTGTGAGAAGCATATTTAGAGAATTGTTACAACATCCTACCAATTGATTGGATGTTTTTTTGCACAAAATCTAGCAAATTTTTAATGTTGGGCCTCTGCCTTTTTTTTCCAGAGATCTGAATTCTAGCATGATGTCGATGTGGAAAAGAAAGATCGGGCATAAGGCCAATGCAAGTGGGTTCCATTTCCAAGTATAAGTTCCTCGTAAGTTTCAGTATCCCCATTTTGTCGCTTCTCAAGAAGTTGTGGCTGTGCAAGCATTAAATATGATCACATCTCCCACACACAAAACTGCTGAAAGAACGTGTCAACTTACAGCATGGACAGTTCGAGTGCTGAGGTTATCCTCAATGAATCCCTTTGGATTCTTGCGCCTTGACGTAGAATCATTCAGGGTCCGGATGGAGCGTATAGACTTCGAACATGTTTGCGAATCACAGGCATTGTTATTTTTGTTCTCCATAGTGAACCTTTGATTGGTATGTGCTGGTTAGAATGGAGAGACCACAATACGGAATATTTTTTCCAAGCGTCTTAAATTGTTCCGCATTATGTTGGACTTCGCCCTTCGCCCACAAACCATCAGTCTTGCGCCCGGCCAAACCAGGACGCTGTTTAGGCGCGGTTCCTTTGCATTACAAAAGATGACGATGATTCAAACTTTGCAGTCAACCTTGGAGGGAGCCTTGACTTATAAGGGGCCAGGTTTTTTTTCCCTAAGCATTTTTGAAACCACACAAAAACGGTGAAGTAAAAAAAACACAAAGAAGTTGATGCAACACAGCAACGCAGCGCTGTGTGTGTTGTTTTTCTCATAACCTTTTACCGGTTCATTGGTTTGTTGTTTTGGGTCACCAAGTGAAAAGATGTTTCACTGCAAATCCGTCCTAACAAAGCTGTCCACAATGGCGTTCCCAAATGCTTTAGCTTCTACAGATCTCACAGCTCCTTTGCACGGGGGGTAAGGGAGATGTTTCTCCATGTTGCACTGTTGAAGTTGACATCATTGCAAAAGGTTGATTTTTGGAAGACGGAGGGGAATGGATGATGCATCATCATTTGTTCCATATCAGTCTTCGTGCAACCTGTGTCTAGGGAAATGTCCCTTCTTTGGCCAGTAGTTTCTGAGAAAATAGAAGATG
Organism: Breviolum minutum Mf 1.05b.01; assembly: GCA_000507305.1. Taxonomy (NCBI): domain Eukaryota; class Dinophyceae; order Suessiales; family Symbiodiniaceae; genus Breviolum; species Breviolum minutum. The sequence goes on along the minus strand of DF239450.1, from coordinate 253,004 downwards.
CCAATCAGACAGAAACAGTAGTAGCAGACAAAAGAATCTATGCTATGTATCTTGAGGTGGATTTTGTTGTACCACGTGATTTTCCAGTTTACCAGTTGGGTAGTGGTTGTCAGTTTAGCTCGACTTCCATAAAGAAACAATCTGCGAGGATACCACCATTTTTTATCGTTTTGGGGGATGTTCAACTGCGACAAAGTTCATCTAATGAGCTTTTGAAGCATTGAGGCATTGAATTCCATCTCCAGAGCTTGTAACCTAGAGCTTTTTTGATTGTGATAGTTGCCATGTTTTGATGAAAGGAGTTACCCTTTTTTTCCGAGCCATTTTCCGATTGGTAGTTACATATTGCAGTTTGTTCGAGATCCCCATGCGCTAAATAAAAGGTGTTCTTTTTTTGCAAGATCAACATCGCACATGTGGATGGTCAAACATTGAATTCATCTCTGTCCGAGCCACCAACTTGAGACAGGGTGCTTCCGAGACCTCAAAATCAGAGAGTTCTGCAAGGCAACGTTTTGAAAAGCCAAAATGATACATATCATTCATATCATTCTCATTTGTCACCAGGTTTCTTAGTGAACCATGAATCCTATGAATCTATCATAGGAATGGTTATTTTCTTTCCTTGTGAACACACTACCAGCTTCGCTGCGGCCGGGGGGGGGCATCCTTACAAGAGAAGCCAGTCACTGAGGGAAAAACCTCAGTGAATTGGTTGCACCTTGTCTTGCAAGACCCGGATAAGTGATGTGACCCAGAACTCCTAGGTTCTAGGACCACTACAACTAGATGGAACGAACATGTTGTTGCTTAATCTGCGGTTTAACATCACCTTGTAAATTTCGCCATTTAACCAAACCTCTTTGACACTGTCCCGACTTTTTAATGTTGTCTGGGAATCTTTGATCATTTATCCACCATATTTCTGATGAGGTGAACACACGGTTGCTTGGAAAATCTGTTTCTTTTGACAAAGCAATTCTACTTGTACCTTGCAAGCATTTGATTTATATCTACAAACAAATTATGAATATTAAATACACGATTACATAGTGAAGTTGTGGGTTGTCCTTGCAAGCGAGTACTGTATACCTCTGTATACCTTTTCATTCCCCTCTGCAAAGACTGGATCTACTCTACTGAAGTACTTGTGACTTGCAACTATGAAGTTTGCCATAAATCAGGTGAGAATGATCTATTTTTGGTGAAGATTACATAAGACATACCGCCTGCATTCCTTTTAAGGCAAAAAACCTTGAAGAAACTGGTTGTGGATTCGAAGGGCGATTCTGGTGTTCTTTTTTCAGTGGTTCATTCAGTTCAGTTGTCTTGACATCATCTACGTATGGGTCTGTGATTCACGCTAGACGTAAACTATCTAGTCCTGCCCCAATCCGAATCGTAAGAATCATACACATGTTCAACTTAAATGTGACCATTAGACAGTAGCTCTGGCTGAAAATCTGATCTGGTTAGCTAAGCCCCCCTCCAATCCTCCAAACAAAACCTCCATTCTTCCAACTATGAACAACTTGGGTGATTTCATCTCATTTCCAGGAAAAAATGCCCAAACCATGTCCACGTTCCCCAATTCGTTCCAATTTAATTCATAGCGACCTCACATGACCTCACCCCAAATGGCAGGGTAGTACGGGAACCGCAAACAAATGACCTTATTTCAAAAAAGATCCGGGTTGGTGAAATGAAATATTGTCCTTTGCCTAGATTCCAATTTATTCCAACAATTCCCTTTGGTTTGCTTAAGGCTCAAGGTTATTTTTTACTTTCTAGCATGGGATTCATCACCATTTTTAATAACCACCATTTGGAGAAGATGTCTGGAGTTTTTTTCAACCACCCAACAAGCAAATCTAGGTGGTGGTTTTCACCCCTACCTGCAGAAATTTGACTCATAATTTTCAGATGGGTTGAAACCACCAACAAGCAAATCCAACAATTCCCAGGAGCTGTGGAAGAGAGAACATTTGGATTGGTCGGTTGAACAGAGCCGCAATTTCGTCATGCACCTTGGCATTCGGAAATCCAGTCGTTAGGGAGATCTAGAAATCAATCAAGTTCGGTGAAGGGTTTTAGGTTTCAAAAGAACACTCCAAACAAAGCTAACATGACTTAGTGGATTTGTTCACACTAGGGGTGCAAGAATGGCTACTAGCTAGATAAAGGTTGGGTGAAGTTGACAATGATTCTGCTGACAAAATCCAGCGAGCAATAGTTGGGTAAAGCATTGGATTTAGTTAGGTCTGGACACAGAATGAGGTGAAACTGCTAGTAAGTCTTAACATAGCGGCCTGGAAACTTCACCTAAATATAAATTCAATGTATTTCCCACGTGGGAAAATAGAGATGTCCATTGCTACATCAAGTTGCAGGGTCGGGTCGGTAGTCGATCCATCGATTGCCAGGTGTTTTTTTTCATTTGAACTGCCACCCACAAATCCTTTTGGAGTACTTCAACTGTTTCCTATGCTGACTGGGTGAAAATGGTAGGTTCACGGCATAATGGCATAACCACCCTCACAAATTTGCGCCTTGAAACAAAGCAAAAAGCTAAAATGAAAAATGCTCCCCTGACTGGAAGCTTGGATGGCTTTCATTCCTACAAGGTGGGCCCCTACCAGTTATAAAATGGGGTTATAACAAACCCCTATAAAATGGCCAAATAAAGGGGTAACTGGGGTTATAACCCCATTTATACCTGGTAGGGGCCCACCTTGCAACAGCAAAGGATTTATGGGACGCTCAGCATTTTGTCGGGCATCTTCGTCACGCCAATGTTTCTGAAGAATCTCTCTGCACGAGGCTTTACTTCAGACACTTGCCTGGGAAGTTGTTACGTGTCTCTCGTGTTTTTTCCATTGCGCTCAGATAGATTCACATGGAAACACCAAAAAGATACCCTCCAGGGAACTAACATATCCCACCTTGGGAAAACTGCCTTGGTAGGGGATGTCTTAGTTCCCAGGAGGGTATCCTGTTTGGTGAAGAGATGTTCTTTGCAAAGAGACCATGTTCTGTTCTATGTTAAGCTACCAGGATGTATATAAGTATTGTGGCATTGTAAAGGCTTCGGTCTCTCCCGTGTTTGTTTTGGGTACAGACTTCAGAACATGTGATTTGCAGCCCCTGAAAACTAACATGACAGTGGAAACAAAACATTTGAAGATGTATTTCCTGTTAACAACGCTTATTTTCGAGTGTCATGTTAGTTTTTGTGGTGTATTGATCTGTTTCAATGTATGGTTCCACTCACCGTGCTACCGTGATACGTAGGACAGGCTTTTGTGGCCCGCAACTTAGGCAACAAACTTGCTGAATTTGCTCGGCTTCTTGTTGCGTGGCTTAAAGGAACCTCGTTCATCAAAAAGTGGTCGTTTTTTTTTTCAAACGATTTTCAGGCATTTGTTCATCCACTCGATTTCATTCAAACAATTTCAAGAAGCAATTAAGCAATTATTTTGTCACACTGTGATGTGTTTTTGTAGGTTTTTGTAGATGCATCGAGCTCTTGAAATTATATTCCTTTGGCATCAGGAATCATCTTGGATCTTCCTCCTGGCCGTGATTCCAATGTTCCCCTGGCCGCATAAAGCACCGCAGGTGAAGAAACCCGAGCTGAGCTGAGTTTGCTGCCATTTTTGGGCCAGCAAATTCAAGAGATCACATTACACCTGATATGATTGGATGACCAAATAACTGGGTGGTACTGAATCAATGAGGTCAATAGAGATAGCTTCAATTTGAGGGAAACTCGATAAAAAGGGACTACTGGAAGTTGCTTCCCCAGTGGTCAGCTAAGGCTACCGGGTGTGAATGGAGCAAGCGCCAATGCACTCAAATCTATTAGCACCTTGGGTCATTGAACATAATGGTTTGTGTAGGTTGCTGAGTGTGGTTAATCTTTCAGTGTGGGATCAAAATCAACCAAGTTTTTTTTAAAAACCAATGATGGCTTGCAGGAAAACCTGCCTGATGCCCTGAGCAGTTCTAAGAACGACTCCATTGGGGTGTTTTTGGTTTTTATTTTCTTCTCCCTTCATAGCATGAGGGTTGAAGCATCCTTTTTGATTCCCCGATGTGAGACTCTGAACTAGCGATTTGAAGACATGATGTTGGTTATTTTTAGTCGAAATACATGTATATATGTACCAATATGTATTATGTATATACCTGAATCCTCCAACAGTCTGAATTTTAGCCCCTTAATTAACCACCAAAAACAGACCGTGAGGCAGACCTGAAATTTGACAGCCTTTTTGGGTATATATGGGCCCATATATACATTCATCCTGTGAAGGAATGATTACACCGGTGGTTGTTTTTCATCAAACCTAGGATCCCCAAAAAGCAATTCGTTGAACCAATTCGCGAGGTTTCACCGAAAGAATGGTACCCTTCACTATAGTCACTATATGACCCCCCCGCCCCAAAAAGCAAGGAGGTACCACATCAAAGGGACTGAAAAAGGCCAACCCTTGGGGTTGTTTTCCTGCCAAAAAGAGACGAGGCTCAGATTTAGCCACAGCAGAAGGCTTTGGCAAAGGCCGGAAGTGATGATTTTGTTGGGTGCTTAGTGATGAGCAAAGGAGCAGCTGGCATGGCTTTTTCCTATATGTATAGCGAGTTTGACATTACCAACAAATGTGGGTTAAATTAAACACTGGCCAGTGGTGATCTTGTTCACACTGTCAAATGCTCATCCCAATCATGCTAAGAGGATCCAACTTGACTTGCGCTTAGTTTTCGATTGGGTGAGTTGAAGCTATTTGAAACTACTTCATTTTCTTTCCCTTTCTTTGTGTCCGACAGATGCAAGTCAAGATGTAGTGACTATTGATAAAGAAGTGGAAGCGATGAAGTTGTATATGCCGCCTTTGGTTGTCCTCTTTTCAAAAGCCGCGTGTTTTTGCTGTTGTAGTGGAAGAGATTGGTTTGGTGATGTTTTGTTGCATTGGACCCAACCCACTCAAACAAAGGTGGCCATGAAAACAGATACTTGGGACTGTGAAGAGAGTTTTTTTTAATGGCATAAAAGTCCAATAGAGTCTCCTTAAATAAGGCTTGGTGAATTATGGATGAATAGCAATGAATAGCATATCTATGATTTTATCTGTATATATATGTATACAGCATACACACCCATGTCACATCCTATGGGTTTAAACACATCACTCCTTGGCAAGATTTCCAGGAAAGATATCAGCTTGGTGAAATTTATTTTTCCCCAAAAAAAACTCGACTCGACTTGGATGGTTTCAACTTGTAACTTGTGGCCCGATCCCAGCTCGTGGTAAATGAAGGTTTAGTGACGTTGGGATCCCCAAGCCTAATAATGTCATCCACCAGTGGTGACGAGCCAGCATCCTGGGTTTCGGGGGAGTTCGCCAAGTTTCAAACATTCTTTTTTAAGTTTCAATCTCAAAATTTGGGCAGATGTCCGATGTCCATTTTTGACGCATAAAACCACCTGAAGTTTAACAAAATTAGCCCCTGAAAAAATCTATTTCATCCCACAAAAGGAAAGTAATTATTCAAGTAGTCTTCCAACATCTTCCAACCATTATTCTTTCAGAGGCTTTTAGCTGTTACCCTCCAGGGGACTAACTGTTTTAGGGTCCCCCTAAANAGAGGCTTTTAGCTGTTACCCTCCAGGGAACTAACATATCCCCCCAAAATGGCATTTTGAAGATGATTTTCCTATTCCCAAGGTGGGATATGTTAATTCCCTGGAGGGTAAACTTCCAGGGGTCTATGTTTTTGGGGTGTTCAACACCCCGCTGCAGCTGGCTGCTATGCAGGTGAATTTTCCGCCTGGACCAACAACCTACGAGGTTTGGCTGGGTCGATTGCGACGGTTCCTTTTCAGCAGCACTGCACACGTATGGCCCCAAGTTAGTGTGTGGTTTATCAAGCAACACAGTTGTCAGGGATTGTATAGAACATATGTATCTATATAGATCTATATATAATTCAGGGAAGGCCGTTTCATTTGAATAATATTTATTTGTTTAAACTAATACTTTTATTAGTTTGAAGAACGTTTGTTGGTTTGACCCAACATTTATTCGTTTGAGCAACGTTCATTTTCGTTTAAGCAGCATTTATTATTCTACCTATGCTATTGTAGTTTCTTTCAACATTTTGCAATTCATATGTAAAGGGTCATCATTCTGAGCTGAAACAAATCCATGGCTTTTTTTCACATCAAGGTGCTGTATGGCCATTACTATGCCTGGTGCAAGAGGAAAGGACGCCTGGCGCAATTTTTGCATCCTTGAGCTGTGTTTGATTCGAGTTCAAGGTGGTTCTAGATCACACAAATCTGATTCAAATCCCTCAATTTCCAACTGAAATATTTCTGTGTGACTTGTCAAGTCCCTAATTTTCAGACATGCCCAAATGAGTTCTTGGTCATGAACCATGCAAATTCACAGCCAAGCGGTTTACGTGAATATATCGCCAGATCTGCCAAAGCTGCTGATTGTCCTAGTTGAAAGGTTGGGGAAATGATCCAACTTGAAGCATGTTTTTTCAAATTGGGTTGGTTCAAGCACCTAGCTCATGAAACACCGTTTGAAAGTTGGAAATTATGGTGCATATCGAATCGAAGGCAGCATCTGATTTCATTGATCAAAACTCGCACCCATCCGGAGACCTTCACAATCCTCACTTGGTACAAACTGAAGGGAATTTATTTTTTACGCTCAGTTCCGACAATCCGTGACCAAAATCAACAGGTCTTGTGATGTCTTGTGTGTGTGTGTTGTTTGGGAAATTTGGAAAAAACACCTGGTTTTTTGGATGAATTTGGATGATTTGTTTGAAACAAAACATCTTTGGAGTTTTTGTGAAAGAAAACCGATTGGCTCCGAATAGTCAGGATGAAATCATCTGTTAAAAAAGCCATCTCTCTGTTAGGGTCTGTCATTTGTCAGCACTAGATTCCACAAGGGGGTTGGAATCTGGAACCAGAAAAAACACTGAATTTCCGCCCCAAAACGTGTTTTTGTTCACGGAAATATGTTTGCATCATAAGAAAATCATGTTCTTTGCAGCTTCCAAACCAACCCTTCAAAATAATAACATCGAGATCATCCTTCAACGAATCAATTCGTTGGGTTTCATGGTTTTCATGGGTTCTTGGAAAAGTTGAACAATGAAAAAATGGGCACTTGGTTGTTTGTTGTGTATAGGGGATGGGGAAATCCCACCCACTTATGTTGGGGGTATTAGTATTATTTCATAAAACCCATGAAATAAGGATCCCTATTCACCAACCATAATTTTTCACTGGGAAAGTAAGTGGCCGGGCTTGTTTTTGTTGACCCTATTTTAAGGATCCCTATTTTTGTAGGGATCCCTAGGAAACAACCAGAATTGCAATCGGCATTTTTTTCAGGAATCTATCAAGGCACCACCTTTGCGTTGGCCGGACTACTTGGTGCTGCATTGCCTGAGTTGTTGTTACAATTGACTCGGGATAGCACCTTGGGCGTGTGAAAGTTGGGAGGGCCGGGTAGGAGTCGTGAAAAATGGTCGATGTTTGAAGGTTCCGATTTTACCGGAAACAAACAAACAGAAAACTCGTGGGCGTTTTCTCTTTGTGTTTTTTTGGGTTCGAATAGTTGCAGTTCATCAGTGAGTCATTGAAGAATTGAATGATCAACAACTTGGCAACTTATGGTTTTGATGAGACTTCCACTGAGAAAGCTCACAGAAAGACATCTCCAAGTCCATTCCTAGTTGTTGTATGACGTACGCCTCCTTCAACAAGAGGATGTGTTGTTGGTATAGGATGACCTAACGACCCGAAATGTATCCCTTCTTAGGATTTCTCCTTGAAATCGTAGGCTCAATACCAACCAATGGTTAGGTTGGCCGTTAATGCCAGGATGGTTCAAGCACTACTTACAGATGCTTGATTCATACGCCCTTTAAGGGAAATCCCTTTAGGATAGGTTCATTTAGCAACCCCAAAAACATGGACCAACTAATTTTTGGCCAATGTCCCCTAAAGCATTTGTTTCAACACTGGTGCGGGCTCATCTCCCACCGGCTTCGCCCTTATCCCTATCATATTTGGCCCTTTTGATTGACACAGTTGATGCTTATGATGTTTTGGGGATGCCCAACTAGTGACTTGTAGCTTGAGTGATTGTTGTTTTCACCATGCTCGTGTAGCAAAACAACCAAGAAAAATTGCAGCTGGATGATTTGAAAACCTGAGGCGAACTAAGACGAGAGAACAACCAGCCCAAGTGAGAAATTGGGTGAAGTTGAGAATGAGTGGGAGATCACTCGAGTTTAGGAAATATTTATGTTTTTGTTTCTGCCGTTTTTGCCTGATTTGGTGTTTCCTATTGTGCAAAAAATGCCATACTGTTGTGAGTTCCTTTTTTTTTCAACAAGGTGTTCATATTAAACTGGGTGGTGATTTCAAATATTTCTTATGTTCATCCCTATTTGGGGAAGATTGCCAATTTGACTAATATTTTTCCAATGGGTTGAACCACCAACTAGTAAAGCATCTAGCAACCTCCAAGTTGGCTTGATCTAGCAGCTGTAGAAGGTCACCGAACATCGACTCCTATAGATTCCAATAAATTGTGGTTCGAGAGTTGGTTTTTGAAAGATATTCAAGACAAACAAAAGATCTTCACAAAACCTTGTTAAGAAAAGGTGGGTTTTGGAGAAAGATTTGTAGAAACACCTTGTTTCAGTTTTTTTGTTTGAAAACGGACCAAGCCAAAAAGATCCAAAAAGATCGATTCGAAATTCGACATCGTTTCGAATGCAACAAAGAATGCGATGGATGGATGCAGAGTTTGCCAATGGAAGACAAAAAACGACATTGCGCAAAAGGCTTGTGTTTCTTTAGTTGGTGATTTTCTGGGTGGTGGTTTCAAATATTTGTTTATGTTCATCCCTATTCAGTGAAACGATCCAAATTGACTAGTATTCTTGAGATGGGTGGCTCAACCACTAACCCGTTTTTTTCAGATTCTTAATGAACCCATGGGATGAACATCACCATTAAACTCACCACCATTTGGCAGACCGAAGCTTAAACTTGGATTCGCTGAAATGGACGGATAGGTCAATTCCAACCTAATGAAAGTTGGTGATAAGTGTGTAAGTTGAAAATTCTTCCAGTAGCTGAAAGGTTGCTTGAAAAGTTGCGGGGTGTCAAGTTGATGATGTAAGACGCGATATATCTTATGAAATGTATAAGAAATTGGAGGGGAAAGGCTTCAATTACAGCTGCTACCCAAGGTGGTTTCCAGAGGTGTTATGTATTTTGTCAGATGAAACAAAAGCTCACTGTTCGCGACGCTTTATCTTGGTTTCCATACTCAGGGTATCTCAGATTGGGATTAAATCTCATTGAAACGAAAGGTAAATATACAGTATACCCCACCTCCTGAATGACACAAAAAACATATCCAGAATTCTGATTTCTATATGTAGATGTGGGAAATAGCGACCACAATGCAGAGCAAAAAATTGTGATGAAACAATAAACGGTGGACTTTCAGGCCTTCTTAGGAATTCTATACTAGACTTTGCCAAGAGATGATGTTGAATGTTGACCTTTAATTGATTGGTCTAGCCATGTCAACAACCATTCAATTAAGATACTCTGCTGAAACTATGACTGAGTCCTAGACATTTTAGAGGCAATGCTGCGTGAACTTGGAATTTGTTATTTCACTTTGAAGTTTGTTGAGTCTGTTACCTTGAGAAATCTAGATTCTAGATGTTTGCCCCTATCAGTTTAGACAAGGCAGGTCGTCTCGACAACACACTTAAACACGTAAAACATGGAAACGTGTCAGAATTAGGAGGGCTAGGTAAAGACCTCAGGGTTGATGGCTTACACTGACCTGCTTCACCCATGTTTGTACATACTAACATGACAGATGAACCCCTATATGACAGCCAGGTTTACGATGATGGATTTGATGGACAAAATCTTGGAGCAGAGTGAAATCTTAACACAAACTGGCACAATATTCCAACAAGTTTTAGAACTGCTACTATTGATGTCTGAAATCCTGCACCACCTGGGATGTTGAAAAAATCCTGTGTAAATAATGGGATATAAAAACTACCACATCTTGATGTCAGCTTAGGCGGATTTCTGAACCATCAACAGTATTATAGACGTATTTCAGTACTACCGAGTTATATATGGATTCTAATTTTTTCCACTGTAAGAAGTCCTAGGAACCAATCAGGATTCATGTCATTCACGGGTTTTGGGACGTTGCTCACTTGAGACCTTGCCCAACCTGCATGCCATAGCCATGGACCCACTCTAAGGCCATTGCCTTTGACAACTGGCTCCAAGCCCTTCGGACCCGCTGTGGATACTCCAAGGTGCCCTCAGAAATGGCGGCACCTCCAGGTGTCGTTGAAATGCCGTTGGCATTTCAGTCGACAGAAACCACAAGAGAAACATAAGAGATTCAATTTTTGCCATGAGGAAAGTTCAGTTCAGTACAAGATGTACAAGACATGAACTTGAGAGCTGGGTTTTGGTAACATAAAGTTGTTCACTTCTTTTTTGGTTCGGAAGATACATCTTGCCAGATGATTCAGGTTGATCAATCCCTACTCCCCGTTGACCGAAAAAAAATGTCAACAGGACGGGAAAAAACAGGTTGGTAAGATACTGTTGATGGAACAAATCCAGCGTTCACCAGTCAATAGGTAGTTTTTCCTGTTATTTCCAGGGTTTTATACATCCAAACGGTGGTTGTGAACGGGATTTCTGAACCATCAAGAGCATGAGAATGTGAATGTCCGCAGCAAGGGATCAAACAATCTCTGAAGCAGAGATTAGCTAGGGTATTTCGGTGGTTGATTTCGGCGCATCGTTTTTTTTGCCCAGGATGCTGTTGCTCCTTGATCCTTAAAAACCAAGCAAATCACAAGCTGTCAGGACTGTTTGCCAATATAAGACGCCAAAATCACATGTTGCAAAAACAGTTGTTTGTGATCCCTACATATAGACTCTTAAAGATGTTTCGGGACTTTTGTCACTTTTTGTCCATATTTATTGACGACCTCTGCAAAAGTTGATTCCCAATCCATGATTAGTTTAGATGTTTCTTTGACTGGTCAGCACATGGATTCAGTAGGACTTCAGGAGTTCCAGTACTCCACTTGCGGTTGTGTGTCTAAATCACGTACATCACTGGGATTGAGATAGATACATTTGGAGTACAAATATGTTTTGCATACAGTCTAAAAATACATATACTGTACACGTATTGATATGTTTATGATCTGTATGTACATATGAAAAATACATCTATTTGTTGTTCCTGTTCCAGTTTCTGTTTGTGTCGTTGTCATTATCATTGTTGGTTGTTACTAAACCCTCACCGCTGAGGATGCACCAGGAGTCGATCTACAACCTCATTCCACCCAAGCCTGCTGTGCAGGAGATCCCTGGAAGATTAACGGCTGGAACCTACAGTCATCACCCATGAAAAGAAAGGAACATGATCTGAGCCAAACATCCATGGAATTATGTTCCATGTTAATCTTCAGGGGTGTAAATTGTAGATTCCAATAATAACATGTGTAGAAGTTGCATTTGGAGATTGCAAACGTGTGACGGTTTTTGTTGTTTTTTTGGTGGGGGAGTTTCTGCAACTGCTTGGAATGTTTCCAAAAAAGATGGTGACATTCCATTTAGAAAGTTGGAATCTTTGTTTTTTTTTTTAGGTCACCCTGGAGAAGCACCAATATACAAGAAAAGCTAGCTCACCTGAATACTGGAAAACATTACTACTCTGCTGGAGTGTATGTGATTTAGGTGCATATGGATGACCATAGCATGTTCCATTACCGAAATCCCATGGGGAAACCAGTACGAACAAACTACCGAATTGATTTTTTTGGTTTTACTTTTGACGGTGGTGCGTTTTTGCGATTCTATAATTTGGTTTGCCTATTCTTACATGTAATTATCAGGACCTTACATTTATACTTACATTTGTACGCATTTATATATAAATGACATTGCATTCTGAATATAAAAAGAGGATCTTACATTTGCATACATTGAACCTCGTTTCATTCAAATCCACGTTTTTTTTAATTTACTTTGCAACTTTCCCGACAATGAGTCATCCTCTCCATGTCTTGCCTGACATTTTTTCAAACCATACACCGAAAGGAAGATACCAACAAAAACCACCAACCAACAGTTCATGTTTCGGAATTCCTGAATCATTTAGTGTTTAGAAGGAGATGCCTGGGGGGAGGAGGTCTTACCTCCAGGAATATGTGGGTTCTGCCAGGAGCGCCCGCCGATGTACAAATCCAAGCAACCTGGGTCAAAGGCTAATGATACCAGGGCGGGGGATGGAGTCGGGGATAGATATGGATGTTTCCGAAAATAGTGGTACCCCCAAATCATCCATTTAAATAGGCTTTTCCATTATAAACCATGAATTTTGGGGTACCCATATTTTTGGAAACACCCACATATAGATCATTCTTGGATGATCACGGATTATCACATATGCCCTTGAATTATCATCAGAATTGATTGTTGATTGATAATCTGTGCCATAATCCATGTGGTATATCATCCATAAACAACACATGGGTTAGTTTTCTGGGGTGTAACACTTCAAATGACAATTGTTGTTGATTACGTCATTTTATTTTGGCCACTAGCGTGAGGTCGCCAAAAGAAACCGATTTCAGCATGTTTTTGTTTGCTGCCGGGGATCAAGAGACCAATGCATCTACTATTGTTTTGGTCCGACTCAAAGATGTTCATGTGATGAATGTCAGCATCTTCTGAGGTTTCCCCGCCCAAGTGAAGACTGTTTGGAGATGGTGAATAGGGAACCTTTGAAAACCGTAAGACTTTCACGGGTGTTTCCCTAGTTTCACCTCAGAGTGACCCAGCCAAAATATGGAAAATCTAAAGGGGCCTACTTACCCCCACCCCCCCCAACACCACCAGGTATACCACCCTTCCCCTCAAAGGAAACAAGGCGCCTTCATAAGTAAGGCCTTATTAACGGATGATGGTGGTATATCATTCCAAGAAATGCGGGCCTTCATAAGGGATGATGGTGCCACCATCATCCCCTGGGTTTCCACCCGGCATTGGGGTCGTGTTTTTGGGGCGGCCCCCTTTGGATTTTCCATGAACCAAGGCATTCTTCGGACTTGCCACCCACTGCCTCTACCTTTCCTACTGGTGGCACCACTTGCCCTGCAGCGACTTGGTTTAAAAGGGCGAAGCTGGCAGCTATGGAAGCCAACAACAAAAAAACTTGGAAATGGAAGCACAATGCAAATACTGTTATGGATGAACAAATCCTCCACCACCTGGGATCGGATATATAGAAACATATGATATGATGATATATAGGTGCAAATATACACATATGTGTAGATAACTACAGACTGGTGCAGGATTTCTTCCATGAAAAGGTTTTATTATCACATTTCCCAAGCAAGTGAACATTAGCTTTTCATGTGGCAAGCGCAACGCCTGAAGTATCATCTAGGTGCTAGTTTGAATAATTTATTTGTTCAACTTATTTGGGGAGATCACCCAATTTTACTACTACTTTTCAAGCGGGTTGAAACCGCCTACTAATGTGAACCAGATATTCATCTTGCTTCTTGATTGATGATCGTGGGATGGGTTGATCCGATTTCAATTACGAACGACCTAATAGTTTTCTCGCGAGCAATATCAATTCAAGAAACTGGACATGTAAGGGGAAGGCTTTGGAATGTTGTCAGTAAATGGCCAAGACGTATATAGATATATTTATGATTATGTGCAGGAGGTTATTTGTGGCAACGTTATTTCTTACTGGCCATCGAACATTGAACATGCATAGACAACATCGATCTCGCATAGCTTCCATCATACTTGAAGTATCTGGAATTTGAATATTATAGCTCAAAATTCTTGACCCCCCAAAAAACAAAGATGATTGCAGTAACTGTGCGGTTTGATTTTTTAGCCCATAATTTTTCAACCAACAAAAAATAAACAACACACACACATACTTACCATATCAATTGGTGTATATCATGGCTCTTCCGAGGTTGCAAACATCGGAGGTTCCTTAGACTCCAAGTTGCTTGGTGCACCTGAACAGATGGGGAAAACGGTGCTCACCCACCCCGGAGCACCCAACTTCTCCTTGATGACTTGGGGTGGTTGAAGAATCTCTCTCTTCCTTCACCCCCAAAGAAAACTTGGGCCTAAAAGGGACTGAACCAACCACCTTTTTTTTTTTTGGAATCATGAAATTCTTGCAGATCTGAAACTTTTTTTTTTGCTGGATGGTTGTATGTTCTTTTTAAATTGATTTCCATATGGTTTTGGCTGCTTTAAGCATCCGTCCACGTGCAACTGCATGTTGGAAGTTGTTTTTCTGCCATGCTGGCCATCCATGAAAAGACAACCGCCATTGCTATGAGATCAGTCTATATCTTGGGTATACCCCCCACCCAATAGCAGTAGCAAATGAAAACTTTTAGGTTGGATTCCCTACTAAAAGGTACGACAATCCTGATGGTGACTGGAATCCTGGGTGAAGGGGGTAGATCTACATCAATTCAATTCTACATATCTTTGCAATATCTATGTACATTTGTCAATGTGTTACCTCAAAATTGGGATGGCTGTCAGTCTCCTGGAAAAAAGCCCTTGTAAGTCGGAATCATTGGCATTTTTGCCAATCTCATGGAATGGTTGTGAAGATACCAGATACCACTGTGGCACTATGCTTTGAAAAAAAATGTGAGTGAAGACCTTTATTGCGGATGGGGATCATTTTTTTGATGCTTATGGTCGGAGGCGCAGTAAGAATGATTTGTTTTATGATGATGTTCCAGAAGATAACACTTTTTCTCGCTGATCTTAGAAACCCGTCACCAAAAAAAAACAGCTGCAGCTAAAGTTAAACAGCTGTTACTTCGATTCAAGTAGGTAGACATAAGAATTATACACTTCTATTTTGAGCATGTGTGCCATCTTTTTTGAGATCTTCCCATTTTCCCCAAAAAAACAGAATCAATCCACTTCAAGATGACCCATGGCTTTTCCCCCGTCGTGTGTTTTTTGTTGGATTTTTTTTTTTTGCGTTGAGGCCTGTGGGTGATAAGTCGCATTCCACCTTTGGCAAACCTAAAGGATCTTATTGTGACTTGGATCCAACTTGGGGGGTGGGTTTTCCTTGATGGATGGATGATGGCTGGTTGGAAGATTGTTGGTTGATGATGACTAGGTGGTGGCAACTCAAAGATTTTTTATTTGAAACCCCGAATGCTTGGGGAAATGATCCAATTTGACGAGCATATGTTTCAAATGGGTTGCACACTACCAAACAGTTTTTCAATTGAGCAATGAAACAAGGGCCCCTGGTTGTTTCGGGTATGTACGGGATTATAGTAATTATACTACCCAGTTATGTTGGGATTTTGAAAATCTGATAAAGCATTAAATAAGGATCCCTATTAGGCAACCAGTATAATGGAAAGTAAGAGTTTTTTTCTTTTTTTTCGTGGCTCGATTTGAATTGGTTCAAGCTTGGACTTAGTTCTTTATGCTTTTTTTGGTTGGTTTATTTAAAGGGAATTTTTGTATTCAAATCAAAGGATTGTGGTTTTGGTGGATTTCAGGAAGTTGGATACCAACTTTGGGCCGTTTTTTTGTTTATCCTCTCCAAGAGTGATGGGATTATTTGGGATGTTTCTTATTTATTTTGGGCTTATAGAATGGCTTGATATGCACTTCAGTTCTTGTATTTGGAGGAACTGTATTTGGAGGAACTGAAAGCCCCTTAGCTCAAAACTATTTTTAGATCCATCAAGAATCCATTGAACACATGGCAAAGCTCAGGAAACCGTTGGATTTGTTGAGGGTTTTTTTTTGCTGTGTATTTTTTCGAGACATCCCTTAAAAATAGACATCCCAATAAAGCCATTGTTTGTTTAGACATCCCAATAAAATCGATACTGTTGACGGAAGAAATCCCAAACAAACGCCTGGGATCTATATTTAAAAAACCTTGTAAATAATGGGGATAAACTACCAGTCCCTCCGCTGTTTTTCACGTCTGAACTATCATCATTTTCCCTCTGGTTAAAGGTGAAGATCCTGGCAGCTACTTGAAGAAACAGGAGAAAAGTGGTGGCAAGGTCGGGGTCGGCTTGGGGTCGTGCCGGGGAGCTGGTGAATGTGGATGGCTGGTTTAGTTATTTTCGAGATTTTTCCCGGTGGAAATCCAGGGCTTACTTGTTTGATCAGTTTCTTTTGCTCGAAATATGATGATAAAGTGACGTCCTGATGTCATTTGTTCATCTTGTTGATGAGAAGGAACTCGGCCCAGATAAGAATAGTATAACTCAGAAGATGTACCGATGCTTTAATAGATGTGGAGTCCACGGAAAAAAGCAGAATATTTCCTGCACCAGCCCCAGTCAACATGTGTTTTTGGGGCTCACAAGCATTGGATATGATGGCTTGGGTGAATGGATTGTCAGAATAATTGAGACTAGTACTTGTAGTGTGCAAAAGCAGATTCTTTGCTTCTACGAAAAAAATAACATACTATATATATATATATATAGATACAAGATTAACATAAGATTTGTAAGATTCTATCTACAAATTTCCATATTCTGCCAACCTATTTTGAATGCTAAATAGGTAAAGGCTTGGTAACAGCCAGCAGACAGGAAGCCGACCAGTGACTTGCACCTGTATGGCTTACAACGAACGACAAGTCTACCTGAAGCCTAAACACAACGGACTTTTTTTCTCAAGAGACAAATTGAATGTTGCGAAATTCATCATTTTCAGGTTCCGTCCGGCGTTACATTCGGAGGGTCCAGAATTCACTTCTTAGCCGCAGCAGCTCCACAAAAGATGCAGTGGATTTTTGACTGATTCTAAAAGGAAGGGTTCACGTACTCAATTTTTATGCCTAGGGGGAATTCACCATTGGAAATGACCAGAATCATGCCTCTTCAAACCATCCAGTGCAAGCACGCATGGGAAATGCACAGCCAAATGTGCGCCAGGTTCTTACTCTAAAGGAGATGAAGAAGGAGGGGGTCCGGGTGGGAAGTGGTTTGGCCCTAAAAAATTGTCCACGGATTTTTGTTGCCCGGCATAGATGCTGGAAACCCCTTTTGGATGATACGTTTTTTTTTCGTTTAAGCCAATCCTGTCAAAACGCAGATGTTTTGTTATATTTTTTGGGAGGTTTACTCCATGAACAGATGCCAGCACCTTTGCTTGTAGATGAGATATAATATATATATATGTATACTATATCTAGACACAACATTTAGTATGGAAATCAAAGACTGTATAATCGGATTTCTACCATATGTAATATGAAATTATATTGAATATCTATAGTATGTACATCATGCACATCATAGATATATGCCTTTCAATAGCCGATTTTCTGGGATGACTTCCTAATGGAGATGATTTTCCTCCCAGCATGATGAACTCAGACATGCCACAGGAGCACCCGGAGGCTCTTGTTCCAAAGCAGTTGTCATCGCCTTAGAGTTTTGTTGGATTTGGGATCAAGATTTCCAAGCATATCCTGCATGATGAACGCATACATACACGTATATGAAATGTGTATNACAACTGACTTTTTTTCTCAAGAGACAAATTGAATGTTGCGAAATTCATCATTTTCAGGTTCCGTCCGGCGTTACATTCGGAGGGTCCAGAATTCACTTCTTAGCCGCAGCAGCTCCACAAAAGATGCAGTGGATTTTTGACTGATTCTAAAAGGAAGGGTTCACGTACTCAATTTTTATGCCTAGGGGGAATTCACCATTGGAAATGACCAGAATCATGCCTCTTCAAACCATCCAGTGCAAGCACGCATGGGAAATGCACAGCCAAATGTGCGCCAGGTTCTTACTCTAAAGGAGATGAAGAAGGAGGGGGTCCGGGTGGGAAGTGGTTTGGCCCTAAAAAATTGTCCACGGATTTTTGTTGCCCGGCATAGATGCTGGAAACCCCTTTTGGATGATACGTTTTTTTTTTTCGTTTAAGCCAATCCTGTCAAAACGCAGATGTTTTGTTATATTTTTTGGGAGGTTTACTCCATGAACAGATGCCAGCACCTTTGCTTGTAGATGAGATATAATATATATATATGTATACTATATCTAGACACAACATTTAGTATGGAAATCAAAGACTGTATAATCGGATTTCTACCATATGTAATATGAAATTATATTGAATATCTATAGTATGTACATCATGCACATCATAGATATATGCCTTTCAATAGCCGATTTTCTGGGATGACTTCCTAATGGAGATGATTTTCCTCCCAGCATGATGAACTCAGACATGCCACAGGAGCACCCGGAGGCTCTTGTTCCAAAGCAGTTGTCATCGCCTTAGAGTTTTGTTGGATTTGGGATCAAGATTTCCAAGCATATCCTGCATGATGAACGCATACATACACGTATATGAAATGTGTATACATATACGTGTATTTTTACATATTATATGTATATATATATATGCGTATATATATATATACATATGTATGATAATATCAGTACAGGGCAGCTACACCCAGGAAGTCAGAATAGTGCGTACGTTTCAAAAAGTAGATGGGACCATGACTCTGACCTCCTTCAGAAGCTAGATGGTTACTTGTTACATTGTTTGGCCCTCAGGTCTTACCCTATCTCACGCAGCAGTGTCTAAGATGTCTTTGAGAATATCCCAGCCTATTCCCTTATACAGTTGGACTATGTTGGACTCACATTTTCGATCTAAAGAAACATGGAGCGAAAAAAAAAGACTGTCCTGAAATAAGGGCCAGATAATTGCGATTCTATTGGACAATATTCTTTTTCGTTGCAGGGATTCTTAACCTCAAGAATTCGACCATCCACCGACTTCGACGGGTTGATTCCAACGGTTTGGGATTCTAGGGATACCCCTAAGTAACAATCCCTTTCATAAGGGGATGTTGGGAATCTAAACCACCGGGCCCCAAAGCACCAATTATATAACCATTATATAGTTGAATAGGGATCCTTATATTGGCGACTAAAACACAACCTATATGATTGGGTGGTATAATGAATCCCTATACACCCCAAGCAACCGGGGGCTTTGATTGATCACTGCTCAGATGTTGCCGTTTTTGAAACCGGGAGACGACTTGCCCCGAAAATCGGATCCGAAAGATCTTTCTCCCCCAACGAATACCTTCCACCCACCGGCATCTTGCGGTTAAGGAAGCCACAGACAAGACATGGACCACCACAGGTGTCTGAGAAACCGGTGATGAACTTGGCCACTTGGAGTTGAAGGTCCAAGACGTGGGGGAATGGGAATCAAACCTTTGCCCCCCTGGTGTTTCGGGTGTGTTAATTTTTTGGCACCCTGAAACCCCCAGGTGCAAAGTGAAGATATTTTTTGGTTGATGAATGTTACTTCAACCAATGGTAAATGGGGTGGTTTTGGGTTGGTGATTTGGGATTCCAGGGGTACCCGTAAGTAACAATCCCTTTCATAAGGGGATCCCAGGAATCCAAACCACCGGGCCCCCAAACCACCAATTAACCAATAGCTGATTACAAAGACGGTGTGTGTGCCAAGCTTAAAAATCTCACCATGAAAAAAATGGGATTGACATTGCTATGAGCAAAATTCAGCATACTGATTGTCCCCTTTTCTCCTGGAAATTGTTTGAGACACAATTCAATAGAATATCATGGAGATGATATATTTCCACCCCGAAACCTTGGAAACAAGAATTTCCTTTAACTTTGCATGTCTTGATGGTCGAGGTGACCAGCAAGAACTTCATCGTGTCTCGGTTTTTTAAATGGCTTCCAGCTTGAGAGCCGTTCAACCATGAGGGGTGGGGGTGGTGGATTGGAGCTATTCAACAAAACAACAATATTTTTTTCGGAGGGAGATAGGTATTTAAAAAAAGCAACATGACTGAAGGTTCGCATTTCAAACTTCCCCATCTTCCAGGGGCCATGGATTTGTATGACTGTCATGATTTGATATGGCCTTCCATAACGGATTTGTGTTCCATCAGGGATACTCATTTCATCTTCTAGTTCATTTTTCCACTTCGGAATTATGTGAGGACGAGTAGATGTTGCTTCAGGTGTTGCTTCATGAACTTCGTGACTCACCAACCAAGGTGGCCAATGCTGTAGAAGTGATTCTTGCAGCACCCAAAAAGGTCCCTGAAGGTACCAAGGAACGATGCGCCGAACAAAGCGGCTGTTATCTCTTTTTTGGGAGGATGATGTTTTGCGAAAGTTGATGGAAGAAACATCAAAGAGATATTGTTTGAAGATTTATGAGGTTTAGTTACGTCATAGTTGGATCATTCGATTGCAGTAGATGGAAGTCTTTGTAGGTTGACCATCACATCATCTACGTATATTTGTTCTCAATTCTACATATTATCTACAAGAAGTCGTTTATACACACAAACAGATACGGGGCGGCGCAGATCCAAACATAATGTCCGAGCCAATGTCCGAATCTGGATATGTCAATTGCTCGATGGTGTGATGAGATTCTCCACATTTCCAAACATCGAAACTTGGACCATCTTGGACCTTTTCATTCCCCCCCCAAAAAAGTGGAGCAACCTCAGTTGAAGAGTTGAAAAGGTTTTCCAGTAATTGCACGCCTGGTAAAATGGATGGAAACACCACATCCGAAAGAGAAGTTGCTACCGGTGAATTTTGTATTCACTTTTGGGATGTCCACATTTTTTGGATTAGTTGGATTCTCAATGTGAAGTTTTGAGACAACGTTAACTGAGACCCCACGCCCTGCGCTCGAGAGGATTATCTAAAGAAGGAAGACTACGGCAAAGTGCCAAAGTACTTGCAGAGCATCAAACAGGCAAACTCACCATAACTCAGTGGAGTTTGGCAATGATCTTGTGTGGTTAGGAATGGTGAGCTGCAGATGGTACGTAATAATTACCCTAAAGCAGATGTATGAGTTGGCATTTTGCTGCATGGTCAGTTGCCGGTCATCCCATGATCGAAATGAAGTTGAAGTCATGGTTGTGGACATGTTTCATGATGCTAGGAAGTTGCAAGATACCTTCATTTAGGATCATTTCGGGAGGTATTATATTTAGAATCCTAATGCCGTGCTTTGCAGTAGTTTCACCCTCTATGTTGGGATAGACTTTGGAAAGATAGCTATACAGACACTTCATTTGATTTGATCTAGCGTGATCACTGGCACTGTATGATTTGTATCACCCCTTCGCGTATATGTAGATATTAGCACATGGTGCATGCTTCCACAGCGGTTCGTATATCTACAAACAGTGATACGACATTTGCGGACACATGCAAGAAAAGGGTCCATTTGCCCTTGACCAATCTCTGTATTTCATGTATACATCATGGATTTCTATGAATTCTGAATGAAAAAATATTTCCATCACATGACGGCGTTTGCACTTCACCCTGGTCTTGGTAGTATCAGATTCAATGAAATCCTAAAACTCGATGACTGGGAGTCCTGATTGTCGATGTCCCGGTCAGGACATCGAAACCGAGTATCAATACATCAGGTGCCGCCGGAGTTTTTTTAACCGAACCTGGAGAACTGGAGGTTTGTTTTTTCAAAGCAAGTTTAGGTCACTTTGTACCAGTGAAATTGATAGAATATCCAGCATTTTTGTGCAAACAGAAGCTTCAAATATATATTTCATATCAACAAGAAACAAATCCAACAGAATCAACACATGCAACATTGAAGCAATGTACAGGATGTGAAGGGAGGTTGCATTCCTACTGTTTAATTTTCTCACATTACCCTAGCTCCAACTATCCTGGAATATGATGGAATACCTAGAATATGGATGAATATTGCATTGGAAATGGACCCAACTGAAAACATCCCATTTACACCCTGGAAGATTAACGGCTGGAACCTCCAGCGATCACCCATGAAAAGAAAGGAACATGATCTGAACCAAACTATGATGTTCCATATTAATCTTCAGGGGTGTTTTTCCCCCGCAAGGTATTTTCCAAAAAAGATGAAACTAAAGTTCCATAGACCTTATCAGGATCTTCCAGGAAACATCCCATTTCAGGAAACATGCCAACTTGTGAGAGGGAGGTGAAATTCAACCATCAACCAGGTATGGGGAAGGGATATATGAATTTTCGCCCTTGGGAGTGATTTCGCCGTGAAAAACCAGGGTGGAAAGGATGACGAGGTTCCTTAGGTTCCTGAGAATTGATGATTTTTACCCCTATTTTCATAGATGAAGCAGTTGCCAAAGGCGGGTCATGTTTTCTATATGAATTTATAACACTTATAGTTGAAGACGGAGAATCTTGTTATAATCAGATGTAAGTAGTAAATCAGTATATAAATCTATTATCTTGAAACTTTTTGGTTCAGATAAATCACTTGAACATCACAAATCAGTAATCCATTTCTTCCATTCACATCTTGACCTGTTTTTCCTCCCGTAAATCACCCATCTCTCTTCGGTGCAGGGCCCTACAGGAGCAAAGAGAGGCAGAAGAGGCGGAGATTCGTCTGGAGAGGGTGGTTACCCTAGGAGATGATTCAACAAAAGCAAAACAATTTGACTCTGCATGATCGAGATATGACATAAATATGATATTTTCTTAAACTGGGTTGATAAGTTACCATCACCTAGTTTCTTCTGTTAAATATCGTTCACAAATCAAACGGGCATCACATAAACATTGAAAAAACAAACCACTATGATTATGATACTAGTTGGTGGTTTCAAACGTGCCAGCATGGAGCCCGCAGACAAAGTGGTTTCAAAATGTTTCAAACATGTTTTTAATTGTTTCTCCTCAAACTTGGGTAACACTTCCCATTTTTAATCTATTCTGTTTACACCCCAGGGGCCCCCCCCGGTGTTGTTTCACCACTATTGCTGCTACTTGTAACGCAAACCAAAACTCGCCAAAACCACCCAGGCGCAACGTGTCCGTTCCATGACGGAGGAGGAACGTGAAGATTTGTTGGAAGGGCTCAAGGCCAAGTGGGAACAGGTGCCACCGATCTGGGGAGAGGTTTCGAGGGAAAGGTGGGGGCAGATTTTCCCTTCCTGAAACTAACAGTTTTTGCCCCTGAAAATAGGCCTTTCCAAAAGGAAATGTTCATCTTGCAAGCATTGAGTTTTCAGGGGCGAACTGCCAGTTTTCAGGGATAGTAGCAGTTCGCACCTGAAAAAGGATGGTTGGAAGATGAACATTTCCTTCCGGGATGGTTTATTTTCAGGGGGTTTCAGGGAGGGTTTGTCAATGTAAAAGAAAAGCAGCTGTAGGCTAATGTAGGGAAATCTTATAAGATCCTTGTTTTTGTGATTATATGGTGAAAACGCAACATGTTTCGCTCTCCCGATTGCCTTTTAATAGTTCTTTAGTTTTTGATATAGTGTATAGAAAGATAGTATAAATAATGATGAATATATGCACGTCGCATACAAGTATATAGTGAATGTACACAAATGACTTGATGATTGAATTTCGATGTTTTGCTTGATGTTTGTAGTTCCCCCAAAACAAAACTAAGATCAGAAACGCTCAAGCGATCTCACCCTGCCAGCGACTAAGGTTAGGCACCCATAAAATGCCTTTCATCACTTTAGGTTGGTGAATTTGTCAAAAAAAGTGGTTAACCAAAAGGCATCAAAAAGAGAGGACATGTTCTCAGAAGTTGGGAGACTTTGACAACAAAAATAACAAAGTCATCAACCAGTTTCTTGGAACCTGAAACCTAAGCTCTTAGAGCACTTTTGAGGACCGATGTTTTGAAACAATACCTTCCTGGCGTGGAATCTTCCTCCGACGATCCCAGGTCAACACAGCCTACCAGGGTGGAACGCATGTCACCAACCTGGTGCTTTGGCAGTGAATCGTTACATCTGGTGATACGTCACCACTGATTCAGGGTAGGTTGGTCTGAGGAAGATGTTTGGCCTGTTTGGCCTCCCAATTCAGTTTGTGAAGGTAAAGTTGTGCAACGTATTGTGATGGCAGGTGTCCTTTCCCCATAGCATCATGGTATATCATATCTTCGAAGCATGCCTTGGATAGTGAATTGTTTAAGTAATACTCGTATTACATAGCAGGTTTTCTTTGCTTGCAGATGTATGAAATAAAGTAATTATGTTTTTGTCACATGATTCCTGGAACCAAAAATATCAACATCATTGAACAGCAAGCGCAAACGCCGGGCAACAGAAATGTCAGCATCCAAAGGAGATGCCATTCTCAGCATCATAAGATGAAATCCCCCAGTTTTTCGGGCGGGTGATAGCTTGGTGGCCTTTTTGGAGGATCATCCCAGGACTTGTAAGTGCTCAAAAAACCCATGCTTACGAAGTCCCGAAAAAAAGTAGGGTTGTGGGACCCCTTCCAAAGGGGGTGATCCTAACCACTTGGATCAGTCCTGGGAGCCGATCCTCCAAGTACCTCCATGTTTTAGGCATGGGAGGAAACATCACAAACATGGTGGCTATCACCTTAGTGTGCTCCCCAGTAATTAATGCTTTTGAGAGATTTCCCAAATTTCCACACCAGATAACCCGGCCCCCCGCTGTTTCCCACCTAAAGTCATGAGATGAGTGTTGTACGGATCTGACTCGTCCACTCCAAGCAGTTACAATGAAAAAACCTTGTTCAAACCCCGACTAGGCAGCAGTTTCCTCGACTAGAATATGTTGATCTTCGACAAGAACAACTTACTTCCCCGACATTCAGGGCCTGAATTCTTCCCAGTTACATGGGGAATATCATGAATCATTCTAAGGATCCCTTTTAACCAACCAGTATAATAGAAAGTAAGGCCGTTTTTTCTCTTGTGGCTCAATTGGTGTTTCCTGGAAAAGAATTATGTCACAAATGAAGGTTTATAGGGATTCCCTGCTAAAAACGGAATAATCCTGGTGGTGGCTGTTAGTGTGTGTGGGGGGGGGGGGGGTAGATCCAACAAATTCCCCACATTCAAACTCAACAACATCGAGGATGGCCCAAAGTTGAAGCGCAAAGAAAAGCACGAGGCGGAGCTCTCACAATTGGAGAAAGATATTGTCTCTTGGGCAACAACAAAATGAAAAAACACACACACACACACCTTCCACAGTTTCTTAAAGGTTTCTTTAAGGTTCTTTTTACGGATTCTACCATGGAACATCACCATTTTTCACCACCATGTTTTACGGATTATACCATGAAAAGTCACCATTTTTTACCACCATTTGGGGGAATTTGTTTGGATTTTTTTCCAACCACTGTTTCCTTGCAGCAAATCTAAGGTTTGGAATGATTTTTGTTTTCTCCCAGGTGGTGATGGTGAAGAAAGAGGATTTGAAAAGGTATACTTGTTGTGGGTTCTATCCCAAAGGATCTGTGGGACTAGTATATTTACCCATTTAGCATAGATTTATGCCAAATGTAGGTAAATATACCATACATGGATCCTATGGGTATAGGTACGGAGTACATATTATCTCATATCTCTCTTCACGCATGTTTTTTGTTTCGGTGTTTGGACAACGTGAACGGAGTCATGAAACCTATCAATGTTTGATCAGCCTACCCTATCCAACCCGCTTATTGAAGCAAATATTGTATCTCATACTGTTCAACCCTGCACCAAGCATTGGTGACTATCAAATCTATCTAATATAGGAACGATGTGGAGTTGTTTGCAATGCGTACTTTAGCATGCAACAGTTTTCTGTATGTACAATTATACTATATTCACCAACCTGCAACATGTATTATCATGTATATAAATATTGTAAGCATCCATGAATCCATAGAACAGTAACATCTTCAAGATATTTCCCTTCACGTTGCAACCTTTCCGAAATCGCAAAAAAAAACAACACAAATCACCTTGAGGAAAAACTCAGCAAGAAGAGTATCCTCATCAACTCTGATGCTTGGAATTTGCTCTCTGGGGATCATGGATGTGAAGGATGCCATAACCCCTAAGGATCGGTAATCGGTGCGTCCGATTGGAAAGGGATTACTGTAACCATAGGAACTCCCCATTGGGGCCTATTGGGATTGAGGTCACTCCATGAATCGGGAATCCTACTCGATCTAAGGATGGATAGTTCTTTGGATTTCTTAGGGTGTTTTTTTGATGTATTGTTTAATCGATTCGTATCATTGGTTACTCTATTGACCCCTAAAAATCGACCAGCCGCCTGTTTAGATTGAACTGCAGGAGCTATTAAAGGGCTGTTAGTTTTTTTTGTTTTTTAATAGGGGACATCGAGGGGCACGGTTGGCAATGTTGGAAAAAGCTGGTGGGTGGTGAATCTATTGAGAGTTCATTGGATTTATTCCTAGGGAAACATGCTCTTCAAATGCCGGTACATGGGAAGATGTTGAAGGGGAGCTGCAATACTTGATAGTTTCAACCACAGAATTATTTGTTTGTTGTATCATCAACCATTTGACATCATGTTACAACTGGTTTGAAATAACTTGTAATCGCCAGAAGTGGTGTAGCTGAATGGGAGAAGGTGTAAAAACCTTTAAATTAAGTAAATTTCACAAGCAAAGCAGCTTGGAGGGATGGGTTCTCATGAAGGGACTTATGCCTAAAGGTTGACTCATCTCTTGCATTGTTGACCTGATAAACCATGGTAAACCCTCAGCCTGCATCCTCCAAGTACAAACAAAGTCACATGCCGTACGTTGTTGGTATAGTTGCCTTCTTTGCAGTCTTGAAGTTTGTCCAATTTTACCTAGAAAGAATGAACCACCATTTGCACAATGTTTTTGTTGCTATACTTTCAACCTTAGCATCAACCGAAAAGTTGCCCGAACGCTCAACGTGCAACTTGTGGCGGCATCACCCATTGAAACTCCAAACTCAACCCTTTTTTGTTTGGTAGTTTCGAAACTCCAAGGAAGCCTGAAGAGAAGGAACAAAGCATGGACTTCGACAACACACGACCTTTCTCCAATTGGAGAAATTGGTCGTTTTTCTGTTTCACCGGTTTGGAGTTGCGGCGATGGCGATTTACGTAGGTAGTCATTCTGTGATGACATGGGTGCTGTTTCAAACGGCCCTGAACATGTAGCGAAGAAGGAGATGGATATAAGGAATCCAGATGGTTTCTTGAAGTGTCTTCCTAGTTGTTACACGTTACGACTGTAGTTGAGGTTTCATTGACATGTTTCCTTGAGCAGATCTTTGAAATGAAACATACTCATACTCATACGATGGAAACAACACCTGCCAATTGAGATATACAACACCCTAGTAGGCCCTAGTAAAAAGGGAGGTCCTCCATATCAAGCGGTGCATGAGTTTGTCTATCATTATCACTCATCAAGCTCAAGATAGTTGATAGCTGACAAAGTATCTCATCGTTTGAAGCCAAAGTATGCCAAAGTCATTTTGCAACTCTGTTGTGGTTTCAAACTCAAGGGTTTTGCAACTCCGAAGCCAAAGTTTTTTTCTATATGTTCTTTCCATGGGAAGATATCCATTTTGACTCATACTTAAAAACTAAAGGGTTTAGTGGTTCAACCACAGTCGACGGTTCTCATGGTCGCAGCTCCACGTGACCTTTGGGTCAGTATCACCGCCGTTGCGAACGCATCCGCAGCCGCGACCGAAAAATGCATCATTGGTCAAAACACCCCCTGTTTGGGGTGTTGGTGTTTGTTGAAACATGTTTTTTTCCTTTGAAACGCACCCATTTCATGTCAAATTTCCACTGGATGTAAAAGATTGGGATAGGTTTCTAGATTGGTATGACTTTTATGTGCCAGAAATTTGTGTGCCAAGTAAACTTCACTGTGCAGGCGAATCGAATGTATTGTGGGATTTGGAATCCCACTCTTTCGCAGTCATGGTCACATGGCCGGCTGGTTCCACTTTTGTTTTGCGAGGAAAAAAGAGCGACTTAAAATTCAAAGTTTGGTTGTTTCGGAAGTGAATGTGATCAGAAAAGCCGGCTGAATTCAGGTTTCGTGAAAAATGGTATGGAATTTGCACGAATTTACCCGGAACATTTGGACGATGACATTACTTTGAATTGGTCAACTTGGGATCTCAAAATGATTCACATCAGAACGACTAATAGAAGAAGAACACCTCAGCAAACGTTTGATAACATGCTGACATCCATACAGATTAACATACAGATAACATACAGGACATCACTTGCAAATCAATTTCGGGATTGAGTTCTATGTACACTCCGGTAAACTAACATAGCAATAGAAAGTCCACCATTTATAGATGTATTTCCTATTGGAAGTGTGGTGGATTTCCATTGCTATGTTAGTTTACCGGACTGTAGTTGCCATCATGGCATCATGCTTTCTGGATGAAGCTTTCGGATGCAGATTTCCAAAAGGTATAAAGGTACACTGAAATATACATATATATACATATGTTTATTTATTATGTTCATTGATTGATTATAGATGTACCCTCCCTGAAACTAACAGCTCGCACCTGAAAATGGACCCTTGGAAAAGGAGATTGGTATTGGAAACCATCATTTTTAGGGGCCATGCTAGTTTTTTTCGGGGAGGTTATACTGGCCCTTTTTGAGAACTGTTGACATACCATTTTGGAGTACATGGATGTTTCACCCTTTTCTCGCCATTTCGATCTGGTCCAGGTGTCTCGTCAATGCTTGGTGCACACACGTCATGCGGATGACTGGAACAAGGCGTTTAGAGTTGGAAGGATCAGACCGATCGACGGATCAACATGGAAAGGAGAATCATTCAGTGATCTGTATGGGTGTTTCCAAAAATAGGGGTACCCCAAAATGGATGGTTTATAATGGAAAACCCTATTAAAATGGATGATTTAGGGGTACCATTATTTTCGGAAACATCCGTATAGATGGTGGTTTCACACATTTTGTATGTTCACCCCTATTTGGGGAAATGATCCAAGTTGACGAGCATATTTTTCTAAATGGGTGGCTCAACCACCAAGTAATCTAATGTAGCAAAATATTGCCATGTTTTTCTTGGTTTTTCACAGCAGGAAATAGTGAAAACTTGTATAATGAATTGGTTTTCCAGTTGTTAGACTCCGGGATCGTGGAATGGTGGACTTGTGGAAATGGTCTTGAAATAAAGATGTGACCAAAACGGCTCGAAAGGAGGCTGTAGCATACAGTCCCTGAGGTTTAACAGTTCGCACCCTGAAAATATATGGTCGGAATACTAGTTTCCTTGTGGAATAGTGCTATGTTTGTTTCAGGGAGGGTACCTTTCCGCATGTTTAA
Source organism: Breviolum minutum Mf 1.05b.01 (assembly GCA_000507305.1). NCBI lineage: Eukaryota > Dinophyceae > Suessiales > Symbiodiniaceae > Breviolum > Breviolum minutum. The sequence continues at coordinate 223,653 of DF239450.1, read as the reverse complement.
GCTCGTTTTCCCTTGCTAAAAAGAGGAATGATTCGGCAACATGTCCACTTTGTATCACTTTATCACAAAGGGCTCTAAGTGCCATTCCCCAAACAAATGGATCAGGGGAAAAAACCTGGAATATTAAACGCAACAAAGTCCAAAATCTATGGCAAAATGGGTACAGTATCCCCCCCGAAATTTAATATAGATCGATACCCAACATGAGGACCCAAAAGGGTGGTGACTGACCGACTTTTATGATATTCAAGATGAAGTACTTTGTTGGTTTTCATATTTGATATAGCATGCCTATTTGAGACGTACTGTATATGATACATGTGGCACAATTACAGATTTTTTATATCTACCTTTGCATCAACAATCTTGTTTTCTTTGATATGTTCCTTGGTTTCATATTGAACGATATCTTTACTTTTTGCAATATTGTCTTTTTTGAAATCAGATACGAGGCTTGCGTGATATTTGAAACATACTTTATATCTAAATGTTCCAATTTTCCTTGCCACGAGGTTTTCTTCCAATTTATTTTTGAAAAAAAGATACTATCATACCGGTTACTTTTGGGTGTGATATGATATGATACCCTCCTGGAAACCAAGATATCCCCAACCAGCGGGCACTTTTGAGTCGATTGGCTTTCCTTTTCCCATGTGATCGTTTCCTGGAGGTATCATATCACATGATATGATCATCTCCTTCTCCCCCGAAATTCAACTTCCCATAGGATCCATGTATGGTATATTTACCTACATTTACCATAGACATCAACCATTCATGTAGGTAAATTATCCAGTCCCATGGATCCAACTGGGAAATTGAGCATTCGGAACCTCACAATGATGATTTTTTGATGTTTTCCAAGTCCGCTTTCATCTCCCAACTTTCTAAAGGTATATAACCCCCCCCCCATTTTCAGATATTTTCAGGTAAAACTATTCCCAAAATTTTCAGGTGAAACTATGCGCAAAAGCACCCGAAAAAATCGGCCCCGAAATCCAACCCCAAAAAAGGACAGTGAAAGTGAAAAGATCGTGGATGCAGTCTTCCCCAAAATTTCACCAACCAATGAGTTTGAGGGGATGATTTTTCTTAGTTTTCTTTGGGGATGTTTGCTTGTTTTAGTATCCATCGAATCACAAAACCTGTTGTTTTTGTTGGGGTGGTCCCACCGGGGATCGACGTACCTTGGGTCACGAGGTCTACTTGAAAGGTGCCAAGCTCGGAGAGGCCACCCACGTTGAATGGGTCGGGAAAGGTTGATCATCTCGGACTTGATGGGACCCTGTTGTTTTTTTTTCCCATTGTTTTTTTTTTAATAGGAGTTGTAATACCATTTAAGATACCTGGGTGGTGGTTTCAAAGATTTTTTATTATTTTGACTAATATTTTTCAGATGGGTTGAAACCACCAACTAGATACCCAGGTTTCTATCGAATCTTGGAAATCTTGACTGTTGGACTTGACGGTCCAGATGAGCATATGCATGATAAATGACAAAAATTGAATTTGAGATAACTCCCCTGAAAACCAACATGCCCCCTGAAAACAGACCCCTGGAAAAGGAGATTCCTATTGGAAACCACCATTTTCAGGTGCTATGTTAGTTTCAGGGAGTGCAACTCCTTCGAAGCAAACTTTGGTGAGTTGAGACAAAATCAATCCAAGCCGCATGAGAGCCATGAGCAGGACATATCAATAGATGAAATTCGATGAATATCTATCAGATGATGTGAAGATAACATGCACCAGATGAATTTGATATGAAGCCTGCCATTTCTAAAATGCGGCCTTTCACACAACGTCTCATGTTTCCAGCTCCATGTTGAACTAATGTCCTGAAGTTGTATTAGTATAGTCCAAATGAATTGTTTCTTGCAATGAACACTATCCTTCAAAAAAGGGAGAATTGACGCATCTATCTAGGCTCAGCCTGTCCATAGACGATCATAAAATTAGTGTTATAGATTTGATTTCAAAGTGAACTACACTTGGGAACATCTACCTCCCAGTAATAGTAAACACCCTGGCGTCTTTCATGTTTAGTAAGGAGTCCCAATTAACCTTCACTTTTCCAGTGGCATCCTGGAAAATCATTTGTGGCTTCTCGCGTTTTTTTTTCACATTTCGCTTGCAAAGGGCTCCTATGGTGAAGTGTTTCTGGCGTTGCACGCCTCGTTGGGTTTGCTTCTCAATTCTCGCTGGAGGGTAGTAGGAAGCCGTTTGATGACATCATGACTGATCCGGAGTCTTAGGTTGACTTATTGCAATTTGAAGAGTCTAAATGGATTATATTCTTTAAAAACATGCAATGAATTAGGTGTTAAATTGGATAATACACTTATAGTAGTTTGATTTGAGTAGAATTGTAGGGAAAATGTTAGATGACATCTTTTTGAATAACACATGGGTTTGTTCATAGTGATTTTTTGAAAGCTCAGGACCCTGGAGGTAAGTTTTTTTAGTCATGGAGCCGCTACTTATCCCGTTCCAAAAACCCACAGATGGAACACATGCCACAACTCAAAGGTGCTCAGATGTGATGACATGATGCTTCAACTTGAATTCATCAAACGTGGTCAAAGTTGAGAAATTCGGCCATATGGGGTCCCTGATATTTTTTTTTAAAAACGAATTTCCAGTGGTGTGTGTTCCCACAACATGAAATCATGTGACAAACCCCAAGACTGTTCGCATCACTTCTCCTGCTTCAGAGGGTTTTTTGTTGGGTGCTTCGGTCTTTGAGGGCGCAAAAATGCCAAGAAATCCAGCAGTTCAACTTATCTCATGATGTCAAAATTCCGGGCCAATAGACTCAAGTAGACCCCATGACCCAATGACGGTAACCTAAGGAGTGGCACGAGTGGTGAAGTCGGTGGGCTTCTGAGTTTGGGTGACGAGTGGATAGAACAGACACCCCAATCTCTCTGACCTCTCCAACCTCCCTCCGAAATGAGGCATTTTTTGAGGATGATGATGATGATGATGATGATGATGATGATGATGATGATGATGATGATGATGATGGGAGTTTAAAGCCCAACAATTTGGAGAGAAACACGAGACATACGTTGATTCGTGGTGGGGGTAGAGATTTTGTGTCAAAAAGTGTGACCAATGGGATGAGTTTCAGGACTCAGTCGCATTGGCACACATGCATTTGTCGTAAGATATGTTGCCTATACATGGATTGTACTCAAAGAATGTGTGAAGTAAAGTTGAAACAACAAAGCCCACATTGATATATATATATACATACATATATATATATATGGTATTTTATACATATATATATATATGGCATTATACTTATGTATTTTTTGACAAATTGCATATGTAGGCAAACCCCAACAAAAAGATTCCTGACCTGCTGTTGTCTATGATGAACTATCCCCAACGGGATGATTGAGGGACAACCTTAGTGCCTTCATCAGTTGCAACCCTTGACCTTCTAGCAAAAGCCCCACTGTTTCTGAGGTTCATTATTACATGTCACATGTAAATCACTAATATATCCGTAGAGACATGAGGGTTATCTGCATCTGCGCGATCCCATGATCCCCCAACCGGCAAGCAACACCGATCAGCTTACCCAACCGTGAGGTGCCTAAGAGCCAATTGAGCCTTGCTGGTGAACAAGTGGAAGATGAGGTCATCAAATCAGAAAAAAAGAAGCACTTTTGAAGTCACTCGTTTTTTGCTGTTTTTTTTCCTCCGGCAAAGCAAAACTGAAAACTTCGGTCAGCTTTTTTTTTTCATTGGTGATTATAGTTGTCTTTATTGTGGTTGTTTTGGTATTTTGTTTGCTTCCATTCCTCCTCTTCGGATTGTTGGATTCATTTTTTTCTTTAAATCCTAGGCACAACACATGGGGATCGGAAATACATCTATAAATGCTGGCTTCTCCATGGCTATATTCAGATCAGCGGATGGTATGGCCCGTAATAACAGATTTCACATCAAATCCTAAGAAAGGTCCGCCTCATCGCATCTATCACACTGAATGTGTGTTCTGGTGTGTAAACTAGGTATAGGAGGAATACACACATGTGTATATGTATATATATATATACTGCATAAATATATATACTAGTATATACATTGTATTTGAGTTTAGGATTACAAGATGGCTTGCAAGGTATACGATCAAAGATATGTCATGATTCCAACTTGGATCATCTTTCATCATTTGCCAGGTGAATATGCTGAAATCACTTGACCATCCTCACATTGTACGTGTCTTCGAGGTGTGGGGGTGGTTTTATTTTGGCGGTGGATAGCAAGATAGCAAAAGGGTAACATCAATTCATATCCTATTCAAGGCAGTGGTAGGGTTAAACAATTTGATTCTGGTTGACTACTTATTTCTGAGTCTTGTGAATGACAGGTATTGATTTGTTTCGAACAATGCTAAACATTGCTGGCAATTTTGGGTGATTTGCCCACACCCAAATATCCATAATACCTGTATCAGGATGCCGATGAGAGCAAAGATGTGTGGATATGTCTGGTCTTCATGAACCAGACCTTACCACCCCCACTTTTTCATTTTTGATCGGGCAATCCTTCAATGCTCGGCCTAAGTCAGCTTGGTGTTTTTCTGAAATTTAATCTACCCACCCAACCAAATGACTTCTTTTTCTTTCTTGAAATGGTTATTTACATGCATTTATTCATTTTGTGTTAAAAAAGAGATTGGAATACTTTTGGGGTCCCTTTCATTTCGGGACCCTCTACTCACTGACCCTCGACTTCACCGTTCCCCACGCTCCGACGCTGAGGCTTTTGAGTCTCAAGAAAATTTGCATATCGTCATGGACTACGCTGAAGGCTGGATGATTTGATGTGATGGGGATACAGATAACTCCATTGACGATTGAAGTTGCACATTTTTTTAAAAAAGTTCCACATGTTTGTATTGGTTTATTTTGAAGGCTGTATACTAGTGTATATAAATATATACACTATACAAGGGTGAGGATGGGTGGTTTGTATGCTTCTTTTCCCAGGAAGGCTTCTATCTTCTATATCTTTAGTTAGCTGTTTAGCATGTTTGTTTTGTTTTGATGGAGCAATGGAGTCATCAATTTGACAGCTCACCCCAATAGGTATACCGGTTCTTCAGCCGATTTTCTGTTTTGGGTTTCCATTGACCAATCTTCTGTGGGGATACCACCAAGAGTTTTTCCGACCAAATTTCGGGACCTGGAGATGGTTGTGACATGTGGGGTCCATGTGGGGTCCTTGTAGGCCAACTAGGACGCGTGCAGTAAAGCATCTTGGAAGACCAGGACATTCCCAAAAGAAAGGATATTGTGACGACATGCTGGCAATGAAAGTCAGAGCATCCATCAATATAGAATCTAGAATTGATATGAATGAATTGGTAGAATTTATGATACATAATATCCATAAGAGGCCATATTTCCATACCATATCCATTCGCAATCCATCTCTTCAGAGGACCCATGGAATCGACCCAACCCATGCCGCGGCAGGTGGTGATTTAGCCTCGGTGATACGAGAGACCTTAGATTCCAATCAAATGCTTCCACACTTGTGGGTTCAAGAAGCAGCCTTGCAGGTGCGCCCCGAGCCCGGGCGCGATTTTTTTCATACGTTGTCAGGTGTCACTTGGCGTTTTGCCTCCAAGGAAATTTTGAGTCCGTAAAGTTTTGTGATTGGTCCGAAGTTCGTCCAAAAATCTGTCCGAAAAGTCAACAGTTGGAGGGGAAGAATTTTGGAGGAAACCTCCAACTGAAACCCTGGACCTGCCGACAACGCGACGCGGTCAGGTGGCTTCTGCCTTGGATTATATGCACTCTCGTGGTGTCATCCATTGCGATTTGAACCTTGCACATGATGATATTCTGCTGGGGCCCGGGGTGAAAACAAAAACACACCACATGTTTGATTTGGATGTGGAAGTTATAAATTGGGGTACAGTATACAACAAGAACTACTTATATAAGTTTAAATAATATATTATATTGGGGGATGGAAATTTGAGTTGAAGTATGTGGGTGGTTTATTTTTTGAAAGATGTTTACACTGTAAACACACCGATCTGTGGGGGAAATGATCAACATTTTGACCAATTCTCAGGGTTGGCATTGCCATGGTCAACTAGTTGAGTTCTTTTTTATATGAACTTGTTACTCAACTCTTTATATATAGATATCCAGTTTTTACTAGATTCTTAAAGTGAACACAGGTGAGATTGGTAGCGGCTGACCCCCGAAAAATCTCAGTCAGAAAATAGGAAACACCATCATTGTCCAAGCCCAGAAACATCAGTGGCGAGCTGTTAGTTTCGTAGGGTAAGTGATCATAATGTTGATGGAAGAAATCCTGCACCAGTTCATAGGTTTTGTACATTCCAGGTGATGCAGGATTTCTTCCATCAACCGTAAAAATTGATATTCATCGTATCTACTGCCTTCAGCCAATAGACTTGCCAATTGAATTCAATTCAGGGAGGGGTAACGTTCATCAACCATTCAACGTACCTCCAATGGAAGAACTACAGACAGAACTTGATTGATGTTCATCAAGTTATGTCTCTTTTAGCCAACCAAAAAAGGTCACCTTTTGAGGTAGATATGTTGGGTAGTTATAAGCCTGTGTCATGCCAGATTTGTGTCCTTTGAAAGAAGAAAGGCAACCCAAAAAAGGGATGGGATACAGCCAGTACATTGCATTTGTCCATTTTTTCGGTTGCATTCAAGATAAGAATGGTTGATCTCGATGATGTTTTTGGAGCATTCATATGCATTTGTGATATGTTTTTGTTTTGATGGACATCCACCATATCGTTGATGACAGTCCAATCCATGGACATCCCACCGAAACTGGAGCCTTCAGGAAACCAGGAAACACCATGCTCTTGACGCCCTTTTTGCTGACTGATGCCTTAGTGGGAAAGGCAAAACCTCATGTCTTGTTGGTGGATTTTGGCTTGGCCGAAATTTTTGATGAGCAGGTGGGCCCTGAGTTTTGGAGATGGACTTTTTTTGTTTCGGCGTGTTTTTGTTTTATTTTTCAGGTGTGACCTTCCGCTGTTGGCGAATTGTAAGGGTTTTATTGAGGCAGATTCTGTTCAAACAAGATACCATTTTGGTAAATCAACATAGCTTTAGCTGGAATCTCCACCTTGGTAGGACATACATCTACTTCTACAGGCCCTCTGAAAGGGCCCTCTTTGGAGTCCCAAGAATATTGGAGGAGTTTGATTGATGAAAATGGGCCTCCTATTGTAACCAAAAACCTTCGTTGTTGGGACAACCTGCATGGGGGGCAAAGGGTCGAAAAATTCAACTTCCATCGTAGATTTTCCATGATTTTCCTGCCATCTTTACTAAGTTTGCAGGTGATTTTTGCGGCTTGGTCCTCATATTCCTTTGCAGACAACCTTGCTAGCTGACTTTACCAAGGTACACACTTGTGCAAAAACTATCTACATGTGTATAATGTATACGTATATAATATATATTATGTATATATGTTCTCTTATATAATCTTATGTATATATGAATTCCATTGTCATCATTGTCATCCCCTGATCCCCTGACACCTGCAACTGGTGCCTGAGCACCAATGGTTGACTGGTGATTTGTGGGATTTCTTGATCTAGGTATGTAAATGCTAGAAACCAACTATTATACACATGTAGAGTAGCTGATTGTCTTAGAAACACGAAATCACCATATAGTCATCTTCATAATACGAAGGGTCACCACAACGAAGCGGATGACATACGATGAATGTTGCAGCGGCAGAGATTGGAGGGTTCATACAACTAAGAGACTTTGACTCGGATTCGGAAGATCAATCTGCAGATATATCTCTAGTATCCACCATAGCCAAATGTTAAGTTCCTTGTTGCTTGGGTCAATCTCCATATGTCAACCAAAAAAACTAGGAACCATTACAAACGCACCCCAAAAATCCTTACAGTTGTAAAACAACTCTGGTTTCAAAAATTCAAACTTCATCCATGTTTTCTGGGTGTCAATTTCCAGAACAACCATATTTTTCAGGCACCTCTTCCTTCCCCCCGTTTCCCGTTTCGCTGCTTGAATCAGATTCCATCAGCATTTTTTCCGATCCAGGCGGCGCTTGGTGGGCCTGCCACAGTGAAAGGAAGTCCAGCTTACCTCTCACCTGAAGGGTTCCTGGGTTTGAAAGACATGGGGGTTTGTTAAATGACCCATGTTTTGCCAGCCTTCCCAAATATGTCAGGTGTTTCCAAAAATAGGGGGAAACACCCCCAAAATGTATGGTGAAACTAATGGACATCCCTATTAAAATGGATGATTTTTGGGGGAAAACCCATTATTTTTGGAAACACCCATATGTGAACTAGGTGATGAGGGTTTGCCATACTGACTTGATCTCTTTTGACCTGATCCTTAGAAAGATGATCCAATTTAGATGGTCATATTTGTCAAGTGAATGGTTTTATTCCCCCAGCAGTCAAGGTCTTCAATTTTTCAAAATCAGCCGGGGATGGATTTTCATGATATTCTACAGTGGTGGTTTCACATTTTTTTTATGTTCACCCTGAAAATTTGGGAAATGATCAAATTTGACTAATATTTTTGAGATGGGTGGCTCAACCACCAACTAGATTAAATCTGGTCAAATTAGCTTGTAGCGACCCAAAAACACGACCTTTTGGGCCCCTAAAAGGTAGCTTTTTGGAAGGGAAACGGGACTTCTTATTTCAGGGAAATCCATGTTGGTGAAATATGATAATTTGGCCAGATTGAATTACGCATTTTGGTGGGATCAATCAAACTTGATGTAAATGTTGCTGGTAATTTTGAGGGAGATTTCCCTTATAGCGCATTAAGTTTGGGTTAGTAATATAATGACCCCCTGTTTTGATATGGATTTTTGATAACGTTTGGAGTGTTTACCCTTCCCGAAACCAGAAAATCCATCGTTTCAAAACGACATTTCCTTTGGGCACGGCCTATTTATTTGGGGCTTTGGCTGTTACTTGTAGTTTCAGGGATTTATTTTTCGACTCAAATGTGACCAAACTTGATCCTGGTAGACTGGGAAGACCACATGATCCGCAAATCAACGGATGAATGAAAATTGTTGAGACACCTCAAAAATGACATTACCTGTGGTCAATGGCTTGATAATCAACGCTACATTTTGATCCAGATATACTTGGGGACTTGGACATTCTTCTATTTGCCGCTGATCCATGCGCATCAGCAGTTTCGACGGGGCCGGTCAAGATCATGAGATGTCAGGATATACCCGGTATACCCGATGTCCCTGAGAGATCCAGCACTGAATGCTTTTAAGATAGGACCGATTTTTATGCAATATTTCATTAGAGAGATACGTATTTCATCTTGTTCCCTGTCAGATGATCGCACCCCGCGATTTCATGATCCTTTTTCATCCCTATTTTCCTCATATGTCATATGTCAAGAAAAAACATGACCTGAATTCGCATGGCATTTGATGTTTAGCATCACCTCTTTTGTTTCGTGTTTTTTTTTTTTTCGAAAGACAGCAGCTTTCACCTTAAAGCCATCGAGGTTTGATGGTAAGCTGACACAGAAAAGTGATACCTGGGCCTTGGGCGTAACTTGTTTTTCGTCAAATGGAGGGTGGTGGGACGGGGGTCCGGGAAAAGGGCCTGCTGGCAAAACATGTGCATTTTGGGGTGCGACACAAAAGGGGTGGGATGTTGGGAATAATGTAACATGGTGTCCAATTCTGAAGGAACTGTTTGACCCATTATACGTATATATCAAGCCAAGTCAAATGTAGCCACTGGCGTAATGAGACGGTGTTTTGTGCACATGTTCGACCGGCAGCTGTCTTTCAGTCCGTAGCCATTTTGGCTCAAGCTGTCTTTCACTCAAGGGCCTGGCTGATCCAATGTGGAGGTAGTTCCACTTCCTGCGGGAAGGATTGGATCATGCCAGGCCCGTGGGTGTCCTTTCAAGAAAACCGCGAATTCTTCAAGGATTTCAAAATCGAAAAGGGTGACTACTACGAGTGTTACCTCTATGATGAGTCAAAGGCCGAGCAGGGTGTGGGACTTTGGCAAGTGAGGTCTGAGATTGAAAGCAACAAAGATGGAATCTGGCTGAATGGTAGATTGGTTGCGGTCTCAGACCAGGATCTCCATTGGTGGCTGACGTCTGGAGCAGGGAAAGACAAAGAGAGGAAATTCGAACTACACCTCTGCTCGAAGGCCTATGCTAGTTGCAGGCGAGGACGAGGAAAGGCACCGTTGGAATTCCATAGCGATTACTTCAGGGTGCTCAACGTGAGTGATGTGACGGACCTGAAGATTGGTTGGTTTAAGGAAGCCCCCGCGAAAGCTGATATGAAGGCTGAAGTTCAAGCCCTGGAAGGGTCACCGGATAGGAAACAGCGTGGTAGCAGAAAGAGACCTTTGGGCGAATCAACTTCAGAGCCTGAAGATGCCTTACCAGCCGAGGCTGCGCTCCCTGAGGGGAAGGATGCTGTGACAGGAGCTCTGAAAAGATTGAGGAGTGAAGTTGATAAGGACAAGAAGATGGACAAGAAAGGAAAAGATGAAAAAGACCCCTCTGGGCGTGAGCGCCGGAAAGAGGAGGAAAAAGTGAAGAAGAAGAAGAAAAAGAAAAGTAAGGAAAGGAGTGGAGATGAAAAAGCAAAGAAGGGAGGCAATTGGTTTGGAGTAGCAAGAGAGCCTGTTCGCAGTGAGAGTGACTCAATGGAGACAAAGAGCGATGACACACCCCGCAGGGCGAGGATGAAGAGAAAGAAGAGGCGCAAGGCTAAACGCGAAGATCGTGGTCCCTTTGGTGTGGGCAGAAAGGTGAAGTTCAGTGATGAAGGTTCGGACAGTTCGAGGACTGGGAAAAGTGATGGTTCCGAGCCGGATTTTCAGGCGGCCCCCTCCGACAAGAGTCGTCAGTTGCAACTCCTGGAGTATTCTCAAAACTTTCCAGGAAGGCTTGCAGCTCGGCTCCTGACAAAGATGCAGACACTACTAGCCCGAGAGGAGGGGGCCTTGAACCAGAGCGGGCGAAATCAGACCCCAGCCACAGCCACGAGCTACTTCATCACAGTGGTGACACCTTTGTACCGAGACAGGATGAACGTGAGAGCCGCCAGAGAGATGAGGACGATTGCGAAAGCGTTGGATCTCATTGCGACTGGTCGCCATCCGGAAGCAGCGGACGTGTTGGCGCAGAGGTACAAGGCGTTGGAGCTTCAGATGGCCGATCAGACATGGGCCCGAGCTCAACACCTCGAATTGATTCCTCCCGAGGGAGCGTCGCTGGTGGAGAAGGACGAAAGCCTGATGGCCACGAAAGAGCAGAACTTGGATGTGAAGATGAAGGGCTCGGTGTTTCGGACTTGGAACCCAAAAGGAAAAGGAGAAAAAGGAAAAGACGGGAAAGGCCCGAAGGGGAAAGGAAAAGGGAAGAAAGGTCAAGGGAATTGGAACCAGAGTTGGGGCGGGGGCAACGACGGAGATCAAGCCCCAGCCGCATGAACTTGTTGCTGACCCCCCGAGATGATGACGCCAGGCCGCAAGTGGTTCTCAGTGAAGGGCGGAGTGGAATGATGGCCCCTGGTGAGCCAGAGTCTGGGCCGAGAATTGAAGAAGTGACAGTTGATGACCCACTGCCTGAGGGCACGGATTTGAGGCACAACCGTCATACTGAGTTGAAGGTGTGCGAAAGTCTGTTGGATTGGACAAAGAAGGTTGGAACAGCCTTCAAGAATGAAGCCAGCTTTGAAGACCTGGGCTTGGATCTGTGCGACTTGATGGCTTCGCTGCCTAGTGCCCTGGGGAGCTTCATCCGTGAGTACTGCTTCAAGCCGACCACACGGCCACCTCCTGGCGCGCCGCCACCTTATGACCGCAAAGGAGATTTGCTTCCCATTGCACCTTGGCAGATTAGTACCAAGATCCCGGGAGTCACGGATAACAACTTGTGTTGGATATGGGCCGTCGTGGTGGTCCACAATTTCAACTACTGCACAGGGTGGCAGAAACCTATCTGTGTGCCATTTGCAGATTCGTTGTCATCCAATCAGCGTGATGCCATATCCAGTTTGGCAAAGATTGTTGACGCCAATGTGATGTCTGGCGAAAAGTTGGGAACTTTGGGGGAGGCTAAGAAACTGTTGGCATCAAAGAAGTATGACTACTCAGGAAAGCCTGTTGAGTATATGGAAGAGCTGATTTTTGAGAAGGTGAAGCCAGCCTGGCCGAAAAAAGGTGAAGCAGGAGTCAACTCGATCATGAACTATGTGTCAGGTGAAACTAAAAGACTCCTAGAAAACCCGGCTGAACTTTTGTTGCCACTGGAGATGATGCCTGAAAAATCGCCCCGATCGAAGGTGAGAGCTTCAGACACGGAGTGGTACAAGTTGTGTTCCTATGCCCACAGCTTGGGAATGATGAAAGTTGTGGGTGACGACTGCGTCCCGAGGGATCGAAGCGGTCATTTGATCACCAATGGTGCAGGTGCTGTGAAGAAGGAGAAGATCATTGATGGTAAGGTGCATGATTGTCAGCGCTTCATTAGCATCTTGGTCCCGACGAATGCGGCGACGACACCAATTGAGGGTGCCCAAGATACTTTGCCGTACATTGGAACTTTGAGTGCTTTGATGATAGAGGAGGACGAGATGCTTTACCTAGACTCGGAGGATTTGCAGAGTGCCTTCAATCTATTCAGCGTTCCGGATCAGTGGCTAGGCTATTTCGCCTATTCAAAGAAGGTTGATGGACAGGCATTCGGGCTCCCTGCGGGGAAGATGGTGAGGCCAGCGCTTTCGGTGGTACCGATGGGCTGGCACAGTGCAGTTGGAGTAGTACAAGAAGCGGTAAGGCACCTGGTATTTGAAAGAGCTGGTGTAAGCAAAGCAACAAGCGTTGAGAAGGGAGAGCCGATCCCAGACACAAAATCGTTGGCCGTGGTTTACTTGGACAACTTTGATGAGATCACGATCCTGAAGCAAGTGGCTGCAGAGTTTGAGGCGACCGAAGAGATGACTGAAAATCACCGACGTTTCAATGAGGTATGTGACGCTGAGGGCCTCCCAAGGAACTTGGGTAAGCAGTTGGTGAAAGCCATCTCCGGAGGGATGCAAGGAGGAGAGTTTGATGGTCTCAGAGGAACTCTCAAGGTGGGAAGTGACAAGTTGAGAGGCTTTATCAAGATGTCGTTGGGACTGTTGGCAAGTTCTAGGTGGAGCGAATTCAGTCTGAGACACTGGACTGGTAAAGCTGCTTTTTGTTGTGCCTTCCGGAGGGTCCTTTTCGCTCATTTAGGAGAGATCTTTCCAACCATTGAGGAGTCAACGCAGGGTGATGTTGTACCCCCCGCTGCGGTGGTGGACGAGGTACTTTGCTTTGTGGTATCGTCGATTCAAGCTGAGACAGAGCTGAAATGCCCTTTGAGTGAGGTGATTAGCTGCACGGATGCTTCACCGACAGGAGGAGCAAGTGCAATAGCCACGAAGTTTAAGAAGGGAGAAGTTAAGGTTCCAGCGAGCTCGGTTTTGGAGGAAAGGTGTGCGGTGTGTGAAACGGCCTTTGAAGAAGTGAGAGGATGTGGAAAGTATCCATGTAGTAGAAGCTGTGGGGCTCGCATGTGCTCGGTGTTGTGCTACTACAACCACCAGGATGAGAAGTGCAGCAGATGTGACATGTGGACGCCAATGTTCGGTGAACGGTTTGCTGGGAAGAACTTCCCCCTCACCAAGGCGTGCGCGCTAGTGGGAGTGGGGATACAGCCTCCGTTGGATAGAGAGATCCCGTCGCTGCCATGGGAGTTCTTCTCGTCTGAAGGGAAGCAAAAGTTAGAGGATTTCGAGAATGACCCAGCTTTGGCGGCTACCCATTGGGCACCTGAGTGTAAGACGTTCTCAGCTGCGAGAGGGTGGCCCATCACTCTAAGCTCAGGAAGGAAAGTTGCTGGACCAAAAGCATTGAGGTCAAAGGATCAACCCTGGGGCTTGAAGTCTCTGACCAAAAATGAGCAGATTAAGGTTAGACAAGGGAATTCAATGGCCAAGAGGGCTATTGCAGGCTGCAAAGACGCTTTTCTCTGTCGCCGCTATGCCAGTTTGGAACACCCGTGGGGATCTCACCTGTGGAGCACCGATGAGGCAAAGGAGTTGTATGAGACCGAGGGTGTCTTTGTGACGTGTTACTCACATTGCTGTTTTGGTGGAAAGAGAGAAAAGTGGCAATGTTTGGTCCACAACTGTGAGGAGATCCACAACGAACTTCACAAGCCGGTTTGCCCAGGACATGAAGGTCTGTTGAATTACCAGGTGCATGAACGTAATGATGGCACCTTGGAATTTGATACTGAGGGTGAAGCTGAATACCCATGGCGTTGGTGTGTGGCCTATGCCAGAGGCCTGAAGTTGGCTTTGATGAGAAAGAGTCCTTGGCCTGTGGGCTTGCGGGACTTGACTATGGAAAATGCCATCTTCTCGGCATTAAAAAAGGCTACAAAAGGTATGCAGAATGATGACGTTGCAAGAGCCACAGCAAAGCAAGTGCACAAGATGGTTGAAGCAATGGTGCCAGGCAAGGAAAGTGAACATCTACGGTGGCTGGTTAGACATGTATCCACCCGTGGGTGTGACATCAAGATTTGGACCTCAAAAGAAGATGGGTCTGAAACCTTCCTGACCCCCTATCCTGGCTTCATGTGGCTGTGGAAGACTTTGCTGAGTTACAAGTGGCACAGTGAACAACACATCAACGTGTTGGAAGTCAGTGCCTTTTTGGTGGAGTTAAGGAGGCGCACCCGTGGCCCTCGATCAATTGGCTTCAAGTTCATCAACGTGACGGACAGCCAGGTCATGTTTCATGTCCTTACAAAGGGACGATCGTCAAGCCCACGACTCAATCGTTTAGCCCGGAGAATCACAGCATTGTCGCTGATGGGACGAGTGTATGCCTTCCATGTGTGGACGATTTCAAAGTGGAATTTTGCTGACCATGGGAGTCGGCGGTTTCAGCTGATCACTGATGCCTAAACCGGTCCACCTGAAGCATATTGGCATACGTCCCAGAACTCTCCGGCTATATCGTTTTGAGGTTTCACAGTTTTTCGTTACCTGGAGGCAATGGGCTTAAAGCTTCCTGGTTCTTTTGCAAAATTAGATGATTTGCTTGCAGAATATATCAATCACCTGTTCCAAGAGGGTGAAAGTATTTCTCGTGCAGGCTGGGTACTTAGTGGATTCCGTCGCTTCTACCCGCGGGTAAGACGTGAGTTAGCAGTTTCACAACAATGGTATAATAATTGGACCCGAGCACACGTACCAGAACGGGCCACACCTATCACCTGGAAGATTTTGAGAGCAGCAGTGGCCCTCTGTGATGCGGAAGGTTGGCCACATCTCGGAGCAACAATGTTGATTGGTTTTATTTTCATGTTGCGGACTCAAGAGATGGTCCTGTTGTCAACTGACGATGTGCTCGTTTTGAACGGTACCATTACAATTCGACTGGTTGCAACCAAGACTTCAAGACAATTTGAACAATCGTTGACTTTTAATGATTTGGTTTTGGTGGAAGTGCTGCAAAAGCTCATGAACAAGTTTTCAGAAGAGAAGTTCTGGCCCTATTCTATGACCTACTTCAGGTCATGCTTCCGTTCCCTTTACAGTTTCTTTGGGCTTGACGCCCTGAATCTGGTACCTTATTCCATCCGTCGTGGTGCTGCAACCCACTTCTACCAGTACTACAATACGTTGGACTATGTCATGGTGCAGGGAAGATGGAAGGACCAGCGAACGGCTAGAATCTACCTTGATGATTCAAGAGCAACACTGGTTAAATTGCAAGCTTTGTATGCTTCTACGCCCCAATTGGCAATCTATGTCAGACGTTGGAAAGTATTAGCAGGTGGCACGCCACAGGACAGTGAGCGGTAGTGTTGTGGAGTTTTTCTTTGGCCATTGTGCTCACTGAAAAGTCGGAGTGTTGTGGGTGTGGTCAGAGCTTTTTCAGTGAAGTGGTTTTGAAAAAGCTACTTCATCCACCCGCGGGTGAGAGTGGTGACAGGTTAGAATGTCTCACCACAACCCTGACCACCTTTTTGGCCGTGTGGTTTCCAAAAAGGGAGCTTCCTTTGTGCATCAATAAGCCAAGTCAAATGTAGCCACTGGCGTAATGAGACGGTGTTTTGTGCACATGTTCGACCGGCAGCTGTCTTTCACCCACCCATCCCTCACCTGGAGTGTTGTGGGTGTGGTCAGAGCTTTTTCAGTGAAGTGGTTTTGAAAAAGCTACTTCATCCACCCGCGGGTGAGAGTGGTGACAGGTTAGAATGTCTCACCACAACCCTGACCACCTTTTTGGCCGTGTGGTTTTCCAAAAAGGGAGCTTCCTTTGTGCATCAAATGTTGTGGGTGTGGTCAGAGCTTTTTCAGTGAAGTGGTTTTGAAAAAGCTACTTCATCCACCCGCGGGTGAGAGTGGTGACAGGTTAGAATGTCTCACCACAACCCTGTACTTCATCCACCCGCGGGTGAGAGTGGTGACAGGTTAGAATGTCTCACCACAACCCTGACCACCTTTTTGGCCGTGTGGTTTCCAAAAAGGGAGCTTCCTTTGTGCATCAAATATATATAGATTCTTTTCTGTCTAGAAACTATATATCCATATTGTGAACAATTGATGAACATAGCGGTACATGCCATATTAGCATCAACTGGACACCCTGTCTCCCTGTCATTCTGTGTCTCCCTGACATGTAACCATGCAACGGTTGCAGTCCACATTGGCACAATTCCAAAACTCCTGGACGCTATTTCAATCCATGCTTCCCAGTTTGGGAAATAGTTAAACAAGAATCATGGTAAACTCCACCCTCAAAGGGGCATTGTTGCCAGAGCTTCACATGGTGAGACAAAAAGAATGAACTCAGCAACTGAGTTATCCATCACTATCCGTCTACTGTACCGAGTGCTTCCCTGCCACGTGGGAATCCGGACCTGTGCAGCATTGATGCCACACATGGAGCACATCTGAAGCTCAGCATTGCCTCGAATTGTCCATTGCGATGGTGTCACTGGTGCTACAGAAATCGGAAAAACAACATCCCTCCTTGGGAGTTTTTGAGAATGGAGTACTGCAACCAAAATGCATTTGGTGAAAGAGGTGGCTGCCTATTTGCCAAAAAAAACCTATTGCTCATATCAGGTATATATATACATATAACGGGTCATTAATATTCTTCATTGATGGTTGTTGTGACGTGCAAAAGGTAACCATCTGTTGTTTCGCTTTGCACATGTCTGGCAGGATGACTGGGCCGATTTTCCAAGCTCACCATGCGCATTGGCCCAGCAAAATTCACATACCAACATCAAGATCCACCATGCAGAGCTGCATATCAAAGAAGCAAAGTCAATCTCATTCTATCTTATTCAATGTGACTTTCCTGCTTTCTTATTTTCCTTGTTTTGAACGCCCAAGAGAGCGAGTTGATGAGCTGTGCATTTCCAACTTCAAAGCAAGTGAAACGCTGCAGCAGCAACGTGCAGGTCATGTAAGTTGAACCGGTAAGAACTGGTAATCACAGGGTAACACCATGTAGCACCACCTATCTTGCCGACGAGTTGCTTCCTACAGCGATGGAGTTCCGTCGGTCAAAAACAAAAAGGCGTCCCTGGGTGAGGATCGAACTTCTGCAGCTGAAGGAGTGCAAGTTTGAACTCCTAAAAGTGACACAGCTATAAGATGCTATAAGTGATACAGTAAGTCAAGTTACGGTGATACACCTGCCTTTCATTAAACATCCTTTTTTTGCTGCGAAAAAAAGCAACATCCCAACTCAAGAAAACACATCCCAAGCATTCCCATGCTCCACCTTCCAGCCCTCGGCACCAACGGTGTTTCCATAGTGCTGGATTCCTCCTTTCAACTTATAGACCTTTGCTGCGGAGATGGAGTCCTTTCTCAAGTTCCTTGTAATCCCTGAGTTCCTGAATCCTGAGAAACAATTGTTGTTACTTCACAGACCTGGAAAATTGTGTAGTTCAATGATCCTCCTTAGATTCTAAATTGAGCTCTTCAAATGGCAAGTTTCTGTCAGTTGTGAAGGGAGTAAAGAACTGTTATATAGGTTCAATAGGCAGCCAATGTGGAGAATAGGGACTTTTGGACTCTCTCATCCAACCCTTCTCCAAGCACAACTACCTAGCTTTCGGATACCTAGCTACGGCAGTAGACCCGAGGTTGGGATTTTATTCCCACTGAGCTGCTGACTTTTTTGAAGCCTCGGACATTTTGAAATGGAAGCTGTTTGATGGTTCAGAAATCCATCAAACCACCTGGGATGTATAAAACCATGTAAATAATGGGATTATTTACCATATCATGTGATGATGTCTTCCATCAACCGTAGTGTTTGTCCGATCCTCTTGTGAGATGTTCATTGATTTTTCCCAGTTTTCTGTAGGCAACTGCACCAGGTGACTTGCACACTGATGCACGTTGCATACTTCTTTGGGCATCTCGTTTCCGGTCAAGCTATCCGGCAACCAAAACATGTACTGAAAAGGAAAATACACTGACAAAAATACGCTGACATAACTGACAATATCTGATCTGATTAAATCACTTAAATACACAGAATACAAAGAAATCCACCAAACATTCCACCGCTTGACGCCCTCTAAGCCTCCCCAACCCTTCCGACGCAGTGCCGCGCCAAAATATTCGCAGCGAATGCCACCAGTACCTTGATCATAGGATGCAGCAGCCAGTGCAGGGAACTGGATGTTGTTTCAAGGGTCTCAACGGTTGAATCACATATGCCAATGGTGAAAAAAACATGTCTAAGCTCTTTAGGAGGAGTTTAATCATCCTATCACTCATTTTGGAATCACATTCTGTGGTGAAAGAGAAACGTAGCCGCCTTCATGGAGAAGTAGAACATTCCATAAGCATCATGTGAGGAGCGGCAAGGAGGCTGACCCTTAGACCCTTATTCAACTTATTTGCACAATTTGTCTCTGTTGGGCATGATAGGACATGATAGGAGATGATACGTTTTCAGGGGGTTATAGGGTAGTGCATCCTGCCCTTCTCCATACAACACTTCGACCTTCCTTCTTGGTGGCTTAACCAACTCTTGAGTAAGTGAGCTTGGGTCCTCAAGCTGCTCATGTTCTCCGCCCGCTCTCCAAAATGCACTAAGAGCAACCAAAACATTGTGAAAAAGCAAAACACAGAGTTGACCGTCCAGAAATGACACCGACTGTCCCATATAACATGCATGAATCTGTTTCTTGGGAAACGTCTCATCTTCCGAACCAAGAATCATAAAATCATTTGACATATGGCGTGAGGTCAAGTGACATTACTTTCCAACTCATATTTGCTTTAGAAATGACAGGCCAAAGAAGTACGAAAGACGGCAGCAACCAACATGGAGATCTCGGCTTCCAAGCAGTACATATACAAAGGCATCTCCTTGTGGCAAGTTCACCCAGGTTTTCTGCTACCAAAGCCAAGGTAGAATGAATCTTGTTTTTCAAGTAGTATGATGTTGCATCTTTGGAACATGTCGGTGGATCAGGTTGTTGGGAATTGCAAATAAAGCAACCCACTTTCAAACAAAAAAAACCTGCCAAGATATACTGCAACATAAAACCCCCGCGAATCAAACCTACACCCCACATACACCAAATACACACATCCATCACACACCCTCGACCCTCTGTAGCTGTATATTGACACCAATCACCTCCGCTCCTTATCCTCACTTTTCAATCCCAAGCTCTGTAGATTCATTGCCTCAGATCTGGATAAGGTTCCTCTAAGAAGAAACCTACAATTTGGGGATGTTGGTGTTTGGAGATGATTCTTGATATCTTGGACCTTTTGAAGTTATGGGGTGGGTAGGTTTTTTGGGGGCCATGGCTTGACCAAACAGTTTTGTGAGTTCAAGAATTGACAAGGTGTAAACATCCATGGACCAAGATCTGGTGTCGGAAAAGGATGGGGAGACGCGTAGGTCTGCGGTGAATTGCACCAGGTTATCTTTTTGTGAAAAAAGTTTACATTCCTTCAGAAATGAATCGTTGTCTGCCAAACACCCAAGAATCCAATTTCCACCTCATAAGCAGTGTGAGACCCCATGGGTTTGTTGTTTCACTTCAACAAGCTTATTCAGGCTGCTTCAGAAACAATATGAGTAGTCAACTTGTGGCTTTTGAGGCATTGGGCCTTTGCTTATTAGGGGACACCGCCGAACAAAAAACAACAACAAACATAGACCAATATCAAAGCACCCGTTCTCTTGGATTGGAAGCTGCGAGATAAGCAAGGAAAGTTTGGATCAGACGATATGCACACAGATACAGTGTATTACAGTATCTGTATCCTTACCGAACCTGAGTGATTCATTACAGAAGTCAGTCCTACACTTCTTGTTACTTGATGCATCTAACTTTTGGAACCCAAGAAGGTTGCAGTTTGTTTTGTTCTTGGCTGTTGCCTAACATAAACAAACTTCAACATAGCATCTAACATAGGTCATCCATGATCAATCCTTTAGCTCCCCCAAAAAATCAACATAAAATCTGCGAATAGCTCAAAGGCCGCTTTTGTTTTCCGCGTCAAAGTTGGCACCTCCTCGTTGTCTTTTGGTTTATTAGTTGATCTTTTCGCCGCCTGATTTGTTTAAAGTTTTTCAAAACGCTTCTGGGACCCAGAAGCTGTAGAATCGGCAGCAAGGCTTCACCAGGGCATGCGGTGAAATGGCATTTCACCAGATAAACATGGAATCACCACTCCAACGGGTGGAATTTCCATGGCCAAGTAAAAGTGTGAGCCGAAAGAGTCCGAAAGAATTGCATCATCATCATCATCATCATCATCATCATCATCATCATCATCCAATATTTCCAAACATATTCTGGAAGGAGTTGGAGATTGGAAAACATCTATCTAACCATCTTGTCAATTCCTATGTTTTTGCCTCAGTTTCATGGAACACCCTCACCCTCACCCCTGGTGAAGCACCACCGGAAATTGGATCCGATGAAAAGGTGTCGTGGGATCTTCTGAAACAGCCAGACGAAAAGGAGTGGGAAGCCAGTTGTCAAAGGATGTCAAAGGATCAGGAGATCCTAAGCGTCAGCTTAATCTGGTTAATAATCAACCCAGCTACCAACCAATCACTCCCTGCAAATCCAGGACATACATTTGTTGGTTCAGGAAATGGACGTCTTCTTGCATAATTTAGCGAGAGTCAGAGTCACAGGTTCAAATTTCATCCAAGATCATCCAAGCACAATGTTTCCCGGCTTGGACGTCAAAGGCCCTCACTCCCATCGCTCGGAAAGTCTTATTGCCAGCTGTCTTCCCCAAGATGGCACATTCAATTCAATCATGTCAATACGTCTCGGATACATGATTGCATTCCAAACGTCCTTGAAAGGGGGTCACTTTTTCAAGGGTGTAATGTGGGATGCTCTCGTGTTCCTGTCCGTCATAGAAAGCAGCTTGGCATGATAAGAATAAAGTACAAATCCCATCAGCAAACCCTCCAGGTCCATTTCACAAGTGCCATGCCAATGTCCTCGAACATAGCAAACACTAGCACCATATAGGCATATATAGGCACTATAATGAGTACAAGTTCAATGTGTGTTGAAAGCATTTAAAAATCAGGAGGGTCTGCTACTTCACGGCACCTCGGCGGGCATAAACAAATTTACGAAGCTGCCATGATGGCTCCTCAGTGACTCGATTGCCCTGGGAACTCGCGACACTTAAATATGCCGAGCATCTGGAGGTTTGGGTCTGGACTTGAAGATCGCATTGCACAAATTCACAAATTCCGCCCATCTTCGTGTATAACTACTGTATACGGTTATGATACACACGTATCATATCTGGCGAAGAATATTGCATCTGCTAATCCATGGTAAGTAGTCTCACGTTGTCACATTCCTGCATCAAAAATTTTCTTGGGACCATTTTCGACGTAGTTTCTTGATAAGTCAGAAAGGTATACAACTAATTTGAGTTGCTCCATCATTACATCATTGGTCAAAAAAATCAAACCTTCTACCTTTGTTGGGGCTATAGGCCAGGCCCAAACCTCGAAGTCTTCCAGAGCTCTGTGAAAATTTCGACCCTACCAGCCTGGTACCAATTCCCACTGGCATAAATTCCCCGTTTGCATCAGGGTTTATAAGTGGAAAAATGGCTACCCGCTTTCAATGTCCACAGGAATACCCCATCCTTTCCTGGTGGAAGAAGTTTTGAACCATGGAACTGGTTGAACTCTTGAAGTTCGAGAGATGTGCATTCCTAGCTCTACAAACACATGTCCAAAGCACAGTGCCAATGCTGATGCAACGGACTTATAGCTGTTGGTGTTTCAACTTGCCATTCATATCGATTCATCTAGATGTTGATCGAAAACCACATTTTGATGGCAACTTCATTGTCAAACGGGCAAACAGGTGATTGTACTTGCTTAGAGAATGCAACTCTCATACTCTCCCTCTCTTTCATGGTTTCTCGTATTTAGAACGATTCTGAGCATAAAGTGCAGCTCGCAAGACGGACAAACAAACCTGGTTGGTGAGCTCTTAGCTGCACAAACGTTGATTTTGGTTCAACCGCAAGAGGGTGGATCAACACAAGATGGCCAAGAACAAGAAAAAATAAGACCAAGACTACCACCAGCACCAGCACCATCAGCAGAAACAGCACCAGAACAAACAGCAGTTCCCCTAGATACTACAGACTGCATACACAATACATCATAGTGCAAACAAAAAGCGTCCACTCATACCGACTATAAAAAGTGGCCCCCGACGCACTCCTAGTATTCCAATATTTTTCCATAGCAGCTAGCTCTGTTTCCATTTCCACCTGCTTTTAGCAATATGCTTTTGGCATATTTTTGCTCAACCAGTTTCCGTGGCCTTTCGAAGGAGGTTCATTCCAAATCTTATCCTCTCAACTCACAACCATTGCCTCACTGATTCAGCACCAAGAGCGGTTCCATCAGGTTGTAGCCTTGCTATCGTCAACAAGTGGCTTGTCCAACCATCTGGGACCGAAGGTGCCATGTGCCCAAGTGAATTTCGAACATTACCTTAATCTTAGAGTGCTTATTCATAGAGAAGTGAGGGCTGGCTAGTAAATACCACTTACAGCGGTCCAACAAAACAAGTCATTTCCCACAAATTGCTCCCACACAATGCGCAACTGACCCCTCCTGCAAACTTGAGGGACATGTTCCAATATCAGGCACCAAACTGATGGCACGGTGGCACGTTGACACCGCTGAGGTGGCGACCAACAACGCATTTCAAACCTTGGCACAGCCCAACGTCGCCTTGGTGGACAACAAATTACCACGTTCCAAGATGTGGCACCCGGAAGCCCCAATGTCCCTCCCAAACAAACACAACTCCACCTGAAATGTGATGAATATCTGGGAGCTCTACCTCTCTCGTGGTTACTTATCATATCTTATCACCAAAATTGACACAGAAAAACGGAAAAAAACACCAATATATGTAGATTTAGATTGAGATGCAAAACTATATAATTAGAAAACTAACCGCGATTTTTCCATCACCATTTGGGAAAGTATGTCTTTTGTATGGACATCTCTTCCCCCCTCGTTGAACGGAGGCAAAGGCCGGTACCAACTCCTTCGGCCGTTCCATGGGCCGCCGGAAATACAAGAGCTTGGCGCGTGCGCGAGCAAAGCCTGATGCAAGGGTTGGTGATGTGAGGGGGCTAGGAGGTTACCATGGATAGAAAATGAGCATGATATTTTTTGGGAAAACCCAAATGACCTTGATTTTTTTATAGGTCGAAACACATGACCTGTGTTTTGCGTGGTCGGCAAAAGCCCATGATGTATATACTGGTGAATCTGGTAGATGGCGCAACTCCCATGTAAGCCACCTTTTGGGAGTTGCACCATCTGCTTTCAACACAGTGTATTCTATGCCGCCTTCGTCCGTAGCCAAGCGCACCGTGGGCTTTGGGGGTGTGGTCAAGGCTCCCCAAGCGCCACACAACCTGACATTGAAGGGCCCATGTGCAACGAAGGATCCAAGGTATTCCAATGTTACATGGCGTGGTTCATCTGGATTTTGTCAAGAAAACTTACAGAATGTGAAAAATACTAGCTGCTATGCCATCTTCAACGGCGCCTTGCATAATTTCTTCGTTAAATTTGAAATCAACAGCTTTAAAGAGCGATACTGGGATACCCTCTTGCAGCACCACTTGGGAAATGATGGGCACTTTGTGGATGGGCATCCTATCCTCCATCAACTGGAGCAGTTTCAGCAATCTATGGGAGGCCAAGGTGCTTCAAGATGCTGCTCCTTGGGCTATCTTTTCCTCAAGCATTGGCATCTGATTTCCCAGTCTGCCTACGTAGAGGTTTGAGGTTCATCAGAAATTGTTGAATCAAATCTCGTGAAGTTCACCATAGAAAAAGGACGAATAGCTTATTCACCCTTGAACACCCCATGTTTAACAATAACTTTGCAAGAGGGATCCAAGATTCTTGCTACTTCATGTTAAGTAAACACACACAGCTGGACTCAGACTCAAAGGTCAGTGTTTTACCAACACAACCAACCCTCTCCCAACCATATGATCCATATGGTCCTGAAACAATGACTCCTCCTGCAGGTGCTTGTACGGGTGGTATCTGCATCACGGGGACCTGGTGACGCTTGAGCTTGAAAGATATCGTTTCGGAGCTTTAGGATGTTTAGATCACAGGACTGGACAGGTAAAAAAAACAAATAATATGTGCATATATTATACATACAAATAAATACATAATTTACTTATATAATACATAAAATATCTACCATGTTTTATGATTCCAAAGGAGTCCAGTCAATGGCTGTACTCCTTTGGCCTTTAACTTTAGCTCAAGGTTGACACCTAGCCATGACCACGCCACACCTGATCAGTTCGTTGGTGCCACCTCAGGTGACCGTTGGGAGCTGCAAATGATCTGCAAAAAACATCTTGGATATGCCAAAAAGGATTTACAACGAGAGGATTACATTGCTGGGTATCTTGGGTCAAGAGCAAATCATAATGTATACAAATTGTGATTATATATAATGCACCTTGGGAAGGGATCTAAATTCCATGATGATGCACCTGATCCTGCAACAGTGTAGAGTTGCTTTAGAGTTCATGTCCATCTATTGTACCCCTTCGCATTTACTTCTGATTGTACACGATGATCCTGGCAGATATTATCGCTGCTTTACACAAGTGAACGAGACTATTCTGAGAACCAGGAGAAGCACAGCAAACATTAAGAAAGAACAACACTAAACAGCATTGTAACATTCCCATGTACATGTTGACAAAGCTCTCCTCAGCCCTCCCAACCCGTAGATAAGACATCTAAAAAACCTGTCGACATCCACCCAATGCGTCGTGGATGGACACGTCGAGGTGCGAAAGATCCCCAGTACTGGCTTGAGATGGCCTGCAGCGGTTGGCAAACAAGTGATCGCATCTCAGGGGATGTACGGCATTGTCCCTTGCTGTTTGGGTACGTCGGTGCTATATGGTAGAAACATCTACAATTGGTCCATGGGTCGTTTGAAGAATCTGGATGCTGGCAATTGTGCCATGCATGGTGTGGTATGCCTTTGACTTTTGCATGACAGTCACCAGTCAATCACATTCGCATCTGTATGCCCGCTCGCATCGAAATCTGCGAAAAGACATGAACATCTCCAAGTATCCCACACTAAGAAAGCCACTAATAAATGAAGGACCTTTATTGCAAAAAATCTTACAATATATAATGGCGCACTTGCCCGAAGAAATACTTCCCGCAGACACACTCTGCTTGTATTTGGATTATACCAAGCAGGACCTCAAACTAAACAAAATTTGCGGCATTGATACTTATCTATATAACATTATATAAAATTATATACATAGTATCACATAAGTATAACAGTTTTTTTGCCATCTATATGGTTGCCGTAGTTTTGGTGCACGGTACTCATATAAACTTGCCCCGAGCAGGGCTCCCATAGCTTGGATTGCTGCCCCTCCAGTTCAACAATCTTCTCATATTGAGCCACAAAACCCATACGAAACAAACAATGAGATTGACCTGGTTCAAAAAGATCTCTGGGAAACATGAGGAAAACCATGTGACATGTGACACTTTCCCAAATTTGCAACTTTGCAAATGACAACACACAAACTTTTCTTTTCTGTTGCTTAATTGCAAGGTTACACCAATGTATCAACTGCTTTCCGATTTGATAGGCCACAGCTACGGGCCAACTCCACCCGTTCAACCAAGGTGCGTGTTAGGCATCGCTCCAGGACTCACGGGAGCAACGCCCACCTTCCCAAGGAGGAAGCCATGACCAATTCAACAACCCGCTTAGGTTACTCAGGCGTTTGAAACTTGGCCATTCTCAAGTACCTAGTCAGTCTTTTCATTGTTCTTATTCGTTCATGCTATTACAAGGGAATATTCTTAAGAACATATACCTTGTAGTCATTTTGAACCACTTGATACACTTTTTTTGGGCACAACAGAAGTTTAGCCTCCAAACTGGAGCTGGAAAATAATCGAAAATCTATCATGCAACCCGAAAATGAAGATTTTTTGTAAGACTAAATCTCTTCCGGGTGTTTCATTTAATGGGCCACCAGCCTCTCATCCAGCTTCTGTAATTTTCAGAAAGATGGCGCATGACCAATGCTCTTGATGAAACTGATCTACAGTAATCAAACTACCTTTGTTCCGCTACATTAAATATCAACTTTGCCTTTTACAATGACCAAATACACAACGCAGGAGATGGCTTTGGCCGGATGTGGAAACAGTATAGGCTAAAGGCTTGACGCCAAATGACGTGGGTTACTCATTGAATTCCAAGTTCCTCATTGAAATATTTAAACCTCCTCAACGACCCAATAAAAACAATAGTAGACAAAAACTTGCAAACAAGAGTGCATATAAAAACTTCTTGGCAAACCTTTTCAAATGCTTGACCCTAAAATAAACGTCTCTCTCTCTCTCTCTCCATGTTTTTTTAAATGCAACTTTTCCGCCAACTCCCTGGTGAGTTTTCTCCCAGCGATTTAGCCGCTGACCTGACGTGCTGGACTTGGTGGTTGACCTGACCCCTGGCCACGGAAATCCATCCGGGAAAATGGGCAGCTAAAATTTGGGTTGATAGAAATTCAAATTTGTTTCCATAGATAAATCATGATGATACATCTTATTTACTGGAATTTCGGTGGAGGTTCCAACCACTTTTGCAAACTCCCATTTTTTTTTTAAAGCAGGGTAGGTTGTACCCACCATAAAAACCAAAGGAATGTCCCCTAAAAAAAGGGCCATTTCAACAGGAATCATCTTCGGCCCCAAGACGCCACCTGAGAGCCTTGCATCGCCTGCACATGCGCCTGGGAATATTGACATTGCCCAGTTGGAATTGTGCCGTTTTAGATTTATATGAACTACACAAATCATGATAAATCTATAATATAACATACACCCCCGAAAACTAACGTGTCCCCGAAACAGGGACTATTTCAGTAGGGAATACATCTTCCAACCATTGGTTTTCAGGGGGCATGTTAGTTTTCAGGGGAGTAATTCTTCACCACGACCGGATAAAATATCAAAATGTAAACCATTGGAAAATCAATGCCCATCCAGAAAATGGCTTCATGACCATAGAGATCTTGATTAGTTTGGTGGGATGAGAATGGCACCACAATGATCACCAATTTATCCAAGCTGTAACTGAACAGCCACTTTTGTAGGTTGGATGCAATTCCATGAGATATGAGAGATGTATGGAGTGACCCGATGGAAGGTGATCGAACAAGAAGTGGGAAAAATCGCTCCAAGTCATTGGTCATGGAAGGTGGTACTCCTAACATTCCAATACGCGAATACACGTTCTACTGGCTTTGTCATTATTCTTGGACCTGGGTATTGGCACGACAATGACAAAGCAAAAAAGAATACAAAAGAACACTCATAGACTTGTAGAAAATCAACATGTCACACTCGTGCACAAGGAATTTCCTTTAAAGCTCCCAAGTCTCAACAACTGTCGGCCGGAAACCATTTTTTCACATGTGAAATCCCATCATCTGGCAACACATCCAGCTGGATTTATTTTTTACTGCTTTCCGGTCTAGAGTTTAAATCGCCTATCACACCCATCTATGGATCTTCATTGGCTGCATCTTGTGACAAGGTGCATTTAGAGAGGCAGCCACTCCTCCAAGCACCTTAGCAATCTTGATTGTGTCAAATGCTTTCTGGATCCGTTCGTTGGGTTGAACATATCTCAGGTAGTTTAAAAGCTGGAACCTTACAAAAACGTCTTGGATAAGGTCGTTTCTTCTCGCAGCGTATGTCAAACTTGCTTTGAGTGTATCTTTATGAACCTGGAACGGCTGATCCATTCATTCCAGTAAGTGGTGAGTGTCATTGTACCATTCTCAATCACTGGTACTCCAGCAATTGCAAACCACCTTTTTCGGATCAACGGAACTTTATGGGGGAATGCAACTTAGCGTTGATCACCGGGTCTTTCACCAGGCTTAAAGATACCCCAAAAAAGGAGCACTGCTATTGCACTACTAAACATGGGTGGCCGCAATTGTATGCAATTGTGCATTTTGGCACCCCCTCAATTTGACAAAATTACCATGTAGTAGTACCGACCGTTCACAAAATGGGACTAAAATGGGCGCATGTTGGCTTTTGTGCTTGTGTCACCAACAGGAAGTGGGGATGAACATGGATGAACATACATTTGACACAAATCACCAAAATGACTCATTAGATCTGTCATCACGCTCAAGTCGGAATTTTCCAAACATTTGCTACCCATCATGTGGACCCATGTAAGTATACCCACTAGTATTGATGATATACATGATTCTACCATGCAATACAGCATACCAATACAAAGATTGCTGAGGCACGTCATGTCTCCTTTGATGACAGATTCTGCTTCATTTTTCATCCAACGATCTGACATGCTTGCAATTGAATGCAATCCATTGCAATCCATGAAAGTTAAACTTCGATTTGGTGGGTCCCCTTTGTGCTAGACTCTGCTAGACCTGTCGTAACCCATACCGAAGCAGGGAGACGTCCATTTCAACCGATCTTCCACAAAGTTGTTTACATGATCTTCTTGCAATGTCCGCATGGAACAATGAAGGTCATACGCGGCCATACGGAGAAATTATGAGGAATCCCAAAAAAAAGGATTCCGGATTCTAGTCACTCCCAAGAAAACACAAGGCAACCACCACACAATACAACAGAACCGAACAGAATTGTAGCAACCTACCCCCCTTTGGATGAACATTCCATTGTTGAAGTGAAACTCCATCGCGAGTTGATACGGATCGTTTCGCATTGTCGAGCAACTGGTGCTTGAACGGCAGGTGTCAAGGGTGGAGTCATTGGTGTCCTGAACGTCGTTTTGACGAACTGCAGGCACATAACAATATAATGACCCACTATGGATTTCAATAGCAAACAATCATGCCTCACAAAGGGCGAATCAAAGCCGCAGTTGACTGTATCGGCTTTGAACATACTGACATGATTTGGTGATAACTGGGGTAATCACCCAAGGCGTGATACCTTGGAACCGCTTCACTTGGAAGGTTGAGGGTGGCCTTCCATGACTTTGGCTGAAATCTACCGGAACTCATGATTTTGCAGTCCTTGGCCTTGCAAAGTTCAAACATCCATCTACATACTTTGAGCCTGCTGTACACCCACCACTTTGAAATCCCCCAAGACCAGGTGTGTATATATATAATATATATATATTATATATATATTATATATATTATATATATATATATTATATATATATATACATCCTCAAAGCATCTTTTGGCAATTCTTGTTCAACTTTTTGTTGGACCCTTTTTCTCCATCGGCGAAACTTCATTCCCAGGCACCCAGCTGCAGGTGGTGGCAAGCCAGCTGCTCGAGCGGCTGCATCCACCCAACCGTCATAGAAGGCCTTCTGCATCATCATGCTCCTTAGCAACAAATCCGGGGCTGGGCCAGTTCGATTCTTCAGAACCGTTAAACAACGAGTTTGAATCACCTCTGTTAAATTATTGTTAAATGAATTCAGGACTAACGTTTGAAGTTTGAACATACTTCAAGGGCATATTATGTTGCCACCTTGGACCATTTTATTTATGAATGCTGAATGTAACATGTCGCTAAGAAAGCGGGGATGACACACAGAACATGCATAGGATAACGGGACATCAATTGTGATGTGCAATCTGCGACTTCTCCAACTATGCACAGAAAACACACGGGAAAGGGCCGGTGAAAAGGCAACAAAACCGGCACTCGAGGCAGCAATCAGGAAGATTCTGAACACATCACACGCCAGACTTCTCATTCATTCTTGCTCCCTCTGCCTGATGATACTTTGTGGAAACCACAAACAAAGCAAAACGCCACAAGCTGTAC
The DNA here is from genome assembly GCA_000507305.1 of Breviolum minutum Mf 1.05b.01. Taxonomy (NCBI): domain Eukaryota; class Dinophyceae; order Suessiales; family Symbiodiniaceae; genus Breviolum; species Breviolum minutum. The sequence goes on along the minus strand of DF239450.1, from coordinate 193,103 downwards.
AAGGGACCCACATACACACAAGTTGATCAGAACTTAAGGACCCCGAAATCGCCCATCTTTCTTGATCTGATGATTCGTTTCAACCCATCCGAAAATTAACTGCAATCACTTACTCGGTTCAAGTGCTGCTCTCAACCAAAAGCTGAAGGAACTTCAGAGCACAAGTGCGAGCATATCAATTTGCATATGGAAGGACAAAAAACAACTACAGCTGCATGACACTGGCAAGCACTCAGCACTGATGTGGATGACAATGAGCCAATAATGGTTCAGTATCGATCCGCATAACAATACGCAACAACTACTGTAGAAATGTGAATGCATACATGTAAACAAATCAAAAGAACACATCCAATGCCCACGTACTTGTTAAGTAAGTAGCATCCATGTATCACCCGTATTCACCCATCCACTTCCTGTTTTTGTTAGAACCAAGTTTCTGCAACACTTGTTCTGGGTATTGAGAGGCTGGTGTGGCTACTGGCGCGCCTGGAGCACCCGGATAACCTGTGGCCATGGAGACTCGAACTCATGACTTGTCGAAAAGTCATGGCTATAGAAATGATGACAACCAGCAGTTTGTCTGTGTCTATTGCAGACATTCCCAATGCCATCCAACCAATAACATACTACATTCTTGGGTGATCAGTAGTTGTTATACTATATACAACCTTGGTACTTTGGAATCAAAAAAATGTCAATTCCAAGCCAAGATGCCATAAGGAGTGAAGGAAGGTCGTCGACTCCCAGCTTCTGGGGTTTGTGTCGTGCCTGCATCCCAACCCAACATGGGTTGATTGGAAGACTTCTCAAAGAGACAGGTGTTTTTTTGGATGTTTTTGGATTGGAAACAACGAAATCTAACCATAAAACATGGATATTTCATGGAAATTCCAACGAAATGCTAGGGGCCCGCTGTGCCCCCACTGTCTTCTGGCAAGGAGCCGTTCGCGGATTGTGTACCAGGTGTCCTGAGAAAACGCAAGCGACCAGGGTGTGAGCATAAAACAGCATACGCAAAAGATTGCATGGGGAATGTAAATAAATGTTATATAATGTGGAGAAGCGATTCGTAAAGGGATAGTAAAATCAAGTGAGCTCACTCCCTGAAGTGATTCATAAAGGGGGTAGTAAATGAAGTGGCCCAACTTTTTTCTTTGGAGGGTAGAAAAACGAAGACTTCCTATGTCTTTTCATTTTCTATTCATTTCCTATTCGCTTCTTATTCATATCCTATTCATTTTTATTCATCTTTTCATTTCCTTTGACCTGAAACAATTGCCAAAACCCCAAAAGTAAGGTACATAATCCAATGCAAAATCCAGTCCATAGTCCCCAATACATGTTCCAATACAGAATAAGTGGCACAGAAGATTCTCGTCATAATCAATTGAACAACTTTATTTCCTACCCCCAATTGTTGGGGGGGCATTATCAATCACTTCTATGTATCTATAATCATGTATGCATCCATATCAAAATATCATAGACAGACATGACATATACATATGTATATTTTTTGGGCGCTCACAGTACAACACATATATACGTATCATCAGTACAACAAATATGTATGTACAAAACTTCCTAGTTTATATCTACCTGCCCCCAAACTCTTTCTGATGAAACTTAACTATATAACTGATATTGCGTCAGCTTCTCTTGTTTCTATCCGAGTGGCCAAAACACATACAAATTCAATCCAGCTTTAGTCATTTACAGTCGTGAATGTGTTTCAATTTCACACCGCAGTGACCCTGCAACAAATTGAACTTCCACTCATTATAAACCAACCTGGGGTTTTCTTTGCCCTTCCGTAATTCAAAGATCAACTTGGCAACACAAATCATGATGATGTTGAGATAGACCTGTTGCCTTTCACACAATTCTTCATAAGTTCAGAGGTTTGTTTTTCAGGAAGGATCGACTACAATTACTACTCCCCAGCATGACACTGATACCTGCACGCGACGAATCGCAGCTAGAATCATTTGTAGGAAAAAACATCTGTAGTATCATGTCTTGTATATCTATCAATCAACCTCACCTATCTATCTATTTATGGTAATTTATCTTGATAATATTCGCAACCGGAATTTGCAGGGAATACAAATCTCACATCCCTTTGGCCACTTTCGCAGACTGAGCTGCGACGTTTGACGTACGGGCACCGACCTCACTTCTGAAGGCTATGCTGATTCAAGCTGACATGCTACGTTGGGATTCATTCTACGTGGGATGATCCGTATACAACCCCAAAATGCATCTGAAAAATATGTTGAAGGATGAAAATGGCTCCTGAAAAGTTGCAGGGTACCACGAGGGTGGTAAGCAAACATCTTCCAACACACTAGGTTTTAAGGGTATCATTGATCATGAAATCATATATACGTAAGTGGAACTCAGAAACCTTGGCATTTTTCGGTTTCAGCCCCACATGAGGCCCCCTACCATTGTGCATCCAACGGTGGGAAAACGGAAGGAGTCCTTGCGAAAAACACCGTTGAGCTAAAGGCTCCACGACTGCAAGGCATTGAGTCATCGAGTCATTCCAAGAAACCATGTGATTCCACCCAAATGGCTTCCTACAATTTCCCGTTGGATGTCAAAATGGATAGCGAAACCGAAAGCTATCTATTTTTTTTCATGTCAGATTTTTTTTGATTGCCTTTGATGCTTTTAGGAGGGTTTGGCATCATTTCAGAAAGCACGCAGGTGGGTTCAAGATCAATTCGGTGAGGCCATGGTTCCAGAATTCCAGAATGGTCGAAACCTTACTTTTGGACTATCAATGGTAGGGTGCTGTGACACCTGTGAATCTGTAAATGCAATTTTGATGACAAGCACCTTACTGTCAGCTACCAGTAAATTCAAAAATGAAAACGGGAATGCATGACATGCTTTGCACCTGGCAAACCTGAGCAAGAGGCCTACCGGACCAGCCAAGGTCGTGATCATGGCACTCCTACCGATGACCCACGTTTGGTCCATTCAACCCAAGCGTCCATTCTGGTGCGGTTGCTCGGAGCGTCTTGTCCTGGCTTCCGCAAAGGCTCATTAATAAAGCCTGGGTCAATCTCATCATATCTTGCTGTGAATTCATATATCAACTAATTAGTGCCTTTTGAATCCTTGTGCAAGAAATTGAGTTTTCCTGTGAAATTTGACTGAGCCCATCATGCTGCGCATTTCTTTTGCCATGTTGAGCGAGTCTCAAAACTAGGAGATCAACTGCCATGACACCAACTACATGATGTCTCAAAACTGAAGCTCCTAAACGCATGTCGAGCTGAGAATTCAAGAAACATCGCTCGAATGTTTGAATCTCCAAATCTGGAAATATTGATACCCTGCTTCTCTGCATGAGTTCTACCTGGCAAGACTTCCATGTCCACCGGAGCTTTATCACATCACCTAAACGTAAACCATCTCAGATATTTCCTCACTTGCTTTTGTCTCAAGGACCCATTTTGCCATAGTATGATGAGGACCACTCCACCAAAAGTTGACAAAATGGCCATCTCTTTGACTCGGTCTTTCTTAGTGGCACTTGTCAGTGGATTCGGCAGCGCCGCAATATCAATCTCAGGAAGTTCATCCTTTGCCCGAAGCACCACGCTCTTGACCGAAGACGCCGCATCGGCGGAATCGGGGATGAACGTCATGCATGTCGTTCCAAGCCACGTAATGAAACTCCAGCCCATCGAACTCACACCGCCCGCACTAAGTATTGCCACACATCCCATCACTTTGGGTCTGCGGAGTATGGGCCAAAGAGGCACCTGGCTCGTCAGACGACCCAAAAGGAAGGTTACCAGGGGAAGCATTGGTCCTGGCAGCCAGGGGCTGCGCAAATGAGGCAGCAAAGGCAGCTCAGCGAGCGATGTTCACTGCTGTTGTCCGGGCGAGCTGAAAGCCAGATCTATGCTACACAAATTCATACAAACACACATCAAACATTCATTCAAAATGACAGTGCATCTCATCAACAAACAATAAATCAGCAATGAAGCATGGAACTGCTGAGTCTACTTACTTCAAAGCACAAAGTTCCTTTTACAAGAGCGACCGGGGACATCCAGTGACATCACCTTCCCCAAACCCATGGAAAAGTGTCAATTTGCACCTCAACAAATCAGAAAAACTAACAGCATTCATCTCATGACATTCTGCTATGCTAAACCAGCTCTCTAGGCATCGAAAGCAGATCCCATCCCCTTCAGTCCTTGTTCGGTCCACCTTCCTGACAAGCATTCCGGGTTGGGGTCAGCCCAAACATGAAACGTTATCCAAGTCTTTCTGTGTTCCATGCCAATGTACTGCTTGCTTTCGATCTTGGCTTATGTCCATGAAACTCTGGAGAAAATCATCAACTCACAAAGTCTGCAGCGTTCAATGTCGACCGAAGCAATGTCGCAAGGCAGTGGAAAGAACATTATCTTCCCAACCAACTAACCCTAGATGGTTTTTGGTTTTGTGAGTTTTCGCGGGGGTACCAATATAGAACTATATAGAACCTAGTAGAAAAAGTTAATCCTTTATATTTATCGTTTGTCCACCGGGGAAGCGCACCTCAAAGTTTGCAAAGATCTTCTGCCACGCCGCAGCAGGCATGGAACGAAAATCGCCCTGAGCTGATTGGCGTATTCCAATGGCCCCCAACAAGTTTTGATGAAAAACCAACTTAAACTTGAAGTAACTCGGATGGTTTTCCCAGATTCAACTGTATCTTGTGTCTTGGTCAGGCCTGGGATGAGCAAGTTGAGATGAATTTGTTTGATCTTCCAGACGCTTTCAAATCAAAAGATTTTCACTGTCACCTGCATTCCTCCCTCCGTCCTCAAACAAATAACAAGACATGGTCATCAAACACATACCAGTATCCCACGAACCTTGAGAGTTCTATACCTTTGTCCCATCTTTTAGAAACGCAGCAGCTTGCCACCCAACAGCAACCTTCCTTTCTAAATTTCTAAATGACCTTTGTTGTAGCGCAATTTGTTCGGAGAAACCCATCACCTTGAAAACTTGACCCCATCTTCATCCCAGCCACTGTCGGCACAGGCCGTGGTCCTTGAGGCTTCTCCTGTCAAAGGGAAATCTGTCAGCCCGAATGGGGCTTCTTCCAGCCAAAGTCGCCATTGGTCATGGTGATGATGATGATGATGATGATGATGATGATGATGATGATGATGATGATGATGATGATGATGATGATGATGCCATTCCAACATAGCTCTACAGTATTATGATGTACAAAGTACCCCCAGGCTTTCGCACATCTCGCATCAACACAGAATTATTTCGATTCTCAGATTTTACACAGAAACTCAGTGGGATTGGATTTGCTTTAATGACGGAGACTCTGCCACTGCTGAGACTTGCTTCAAAATCCACTAAACACCTTAACGTTACCCCCAAAAAAAGCTCGTGAACCGTGAGAATCATATGCCCGGCCGGTAAACATGACATCTGCGGGCTTTTTTGCTTGCCTTCTCTTGGTTGATATTCATGTTGTTGGCGTTGTTGCCCTGGCCCGTTGAATCAAAGTGGGCTGGTGGCCCATCAAAGTGGGTGAGATAGTGGGGCTGCAAAATGATGGCCTGGGCCTCAACTCATGAAACCGCATATGACCCTTATGTTGGACAAAACCACTCCATTTTTTTGCTTACAATTACTGGTATTTAAAATAATTATATATATATAATATATATATAATAGTTGAAAATTGGGGATTCAGCGAGCTGAACAACTGAAAAAAAAACACAAGCTCTTCGCATTTCGTGATGATCATCATGGTCTCGGCAGTGTGCAGGCGCCAAGGTATGACAATTAGGACTTTCTTGTTTACAACAATTGCTGTGATCAACATCAGGCACCATCGACCAACCCGATAGATGACTGATTCAACCCCAGTGGAGGGCCTGATAGCCATTCAACTTGTCTGATGGCTCTGTATTCCTGAAAGTTCTTTTTCTCCGGAGCAGTGTGGCAAGTAAGAAACAAACTTGGTTTTGAGAACATGGAATATGAGTTGTTCGTTCTTGGATTGCTAACTCACATAAAAATATCAGGACCAACACATGGGGGATATCTATGGACAGGTATATGTATAGATGTACGTAGAGGTAGATAAAGACATTTCTATTATGCTATTGATATGTTTGTCTCTAGAAGCAAGAAGTATAATTCACGCATATTCAAAATCAGTTCATGCATAATGTATCAATCAGCAAAATAAAGTAAACCTGAATCATCATTCATCTATACTTGACCCCCCAGAAAAACATCCAGGTGGCAGGGTTTTCAACACATCCTTTCGCAAGCTTCTTGTATCTTAGGTCGCTCGTTGCGTACAAGAAGCCTCCCACCATCTCCCCATGGTGCCGAGTCACATTTCCACTGAACTGGGCGATGCACCCATGGCGCGCGGAACAGTGAGTTGCGTGTCAGTGGTGTGAGTCGGTAAGCAATGGATGGAAAATGCTGATTAAAAAAGCAGGAACCAGGCATCAAAAAACCAAATAAAAGCGATCTTGGACCCTTCCAGCATCAAACAAATTGAATTGGACACAAGAACTTTGCCAGAGTTCATGTCATGAAGGGGGGGTTTACAAAAAAGAGACAATCAAAATAGTTGCATTTCATTGTGCCAAGTGCAATATTCTCGTTTTTCGTCCTTTCCAGCTGCCATTCATAACCTGCAAGGAATCACGCGACCTTTGATCAGCTACCTCCCAAAAGACCCTCTGCGAGTGACCATGCACTCTGAGCCATTGGGTCAGCGATGTCAGCGGTCAAAAACCCGAAGTGTCGTGCAGTATTCATGCCATGAACTTGTCATGCTATGGGTTCATTCCCTACCCTGATTCCCTGTGTTTAAGTTCAACTGCTTCTTGCTACACAAATATCCGCACTCGGGCGTCTACTTCTGTACTACTTTTGTTGCCCCACTATTGTCGTACCCGGGTTGTAAGATACAGGATGTCACCCTTGAAACTACCAGTACATTGGGAAACTATATGTAAATTGCAAAGGCTTCGTTTCATCTGGTAATTTTGCCGAACTACCCTGGAACATTTAGCTGCTAGGGCCGCAGGATTACAAAATTGAACCTACTTAGGAGCCCGGGATGCATGTATGGGACCATCAAGTCACTCTTAAACGTGGAAAACAGTTCTCACGAATCTTCAAGAAGAGCGTTTTCTGAACCATGATTCTCCCCCAAATCCCACATGTATTCTTGGACAAAATCAATCTGACCTTAAATTGGGATGCTTGATGCACTGGTCCACCCATAATGCGATTTAGATTCATTCAGTTTCTCGACTGGTGCTCCCTAGATTTTGGTCCATCCACTGAACATGTGGAGCAGTTTTCTCTGCAAAATCTCTGGTCGGTCTTCCCAGCCCGTTAAAATGGCCACAAAAGACGTGCCCTTTTTGGGGGCATTGGCCTCTAGAATCGGATAGCCGGATAGCCTCCCCAATGATAGCATCCTAAGCCCTAAGCATGAAAGATTTTCCGGTAGTGCCAACTTGGAGCATCTATCCACACAGAACATGCTCCTCTTCAAACCCTGATGGCTTTTGAAATAACCACATTATGGGTGATGGAAAGTGACCAATGCTCACATCTGCAACGGATGGCAGCTGCTCGCCACTTTCCTTTGACCTTGATAAGGTCTCGGGAAAAAAAAGGAGATCTATACAAACTACAGCACTCATGAAGCGCCAAAAACTGATGGATTTTGTGAAGGCTTTCAAGAAGTCAAACGGTGTCTTGAGATGATATCTTCACGGAGAGTTGCTGTGCGACAGGGTCATAATAGATGGTGAACTTCCCCAAATGTGGTTTAGAAAGGGCAAAGAAACAACCCAAAAATTGTTATTAATAATAGGATATAATAGGACCTTTGCCATCTCCTTGGACTGCTGGTGTATACAGATTGATGCAAACTTGCAACTATCCTTTCAGCCTTTCTGATGTTTATCCTGTAAGTCTCAAAATCCAGATCTAAATTGCTTAGAGATGGCCTCCTGTGCCAACCACAGGAGCACTGTGTGTGGCCACAGCCGGAGGAAGGTGGCCGAAAGGCCTTTGTAAAACGCCAAGGGCCCCTCGGTTCTCAGCGTTTTACGCACCACGTCAATGGGGCCCAAATAGTTTACACCACCTGAAGCGGTGATGGGTTTTAGCCATCAAAGGGAAAGAAGAAGTTCAAGTCACACAGTCAGTCAAATCACGAAGGGGTTGCTCATCTAGAAACTTTTGGGGTAAATCAAAATATTGAATGAATGCAAATTGATCAAATTGCTGTATCATATTTCACGAGCTTGAGAATAAGGCCATTCACTGTGTGAGGGACCCCTGCGATACCACCATCTAAAGATCAAACACACGTTCATCTGAAGTGCTCGCACTCCACTAGACAGTCTGGACAAGCTACCATAATGCCAATAAGCTACCAAGTGAAAATAAGCCCAAAATAGGAGGTTCACCCACACAAATCATTTTTGTACTGATGGATGAGGTGGTCTCAGTTTGCATAGAAATGTTTCTTCACGGACCTTTTCTATTCTATCTCCTGGCCAACGGCTTATAACTGTGTCAAAACATCACAAGGCACTCCATGTTCAATTTAACATGAACCATCGCCCACGATTCGATTTTGATCACTTCAAATCAACAAGTAGATGCAAACAGAATCCCCTGCCCCTCGAAAGATAGTCTCAACCCTCAACAATTGTACATGCAACCCCTCCCCCTTCACGTTCTCACATCATCCAGCTACCAAGACACATGTGCTCTGCATGTTGATGATGCGCGTTTTCACGCAATCCACCGGCTGAGTGGCCAAACACGCCACGGTGCCGCTTGCCATGGCACAAGCAAGGTGCAAACGCAGATCGTTGGCAAAGCCAGCCTTCAATGCTTGGCCTTTCCGAGTTTGAGAGGTTGTTCTTTCTCGAACATTGCATTTGAGATGGTGAAGTTATGAAGAGTTTGGTACAGCGCCAATATGGGGAAGCGTGATGGCAAGTCTTGAGGATCAGAGTCCAAAAAGTCAATCATGGACTGCTTGTCCGAATTTCGTCCCTGCAACCGAAACCAAAGCCCTTGAAACAAAAGCTACCATGTTTCCTGGTCAAATTTTAGATCTTGGTATACATTGTCATTTGAAATTGCAAATTCAATTCGACAGATTGAGGCATTACTTGTTGATGATTGGGGATTCTAACTCCTCATCCAAACAATGTCCGTTCCTATCGTGACTAGATTGGTTCTCGGCAGGGTAGCAAAACTGGCTTGGGTGGCACGGTGGCAAAGGCAATGAGGGTGACTGAATCGAAACTATGCGCGACATGTTCACATATTAGAGGGTCATTCCCACATCCGCAAGAAGATGTGGGCAGGAAATATTTCGGAACAATTTTGGCATCTGTACTTAAGTAAGTGAAATTTAAAAAAAACATCAGAGCCAAGAATTAGTTTGGATTCCCTTCTCTATCTTTTGCTAAAGATTGACCACTAGAAAACCGTACGAGTATCAGGTGTCAGCCTTTCAACTCTTCATAGGTGGCCAACTGCGACATCGTCACGAGGGCTGCACGCATGGCAGTGGGACCCGCACCACGATACAAGGCACCAAGACCTTCCGTACGAAGGATGCAACTAAGGCCATGATAGACATGGCGATAACCACGACGTTGCCTGGGGCTGAGAGGTTGCTTCAGTGATTCAGCTGGAGAGGGTACCCCAAGGGCGATGGGGTATCTCTACATAATCAATTCTGTAGACTCCTGGGTGGTGAGATTTGCAAGAGCTAACGAGACTTTACCCCCAAACGTCCACCAACATGCAACTCATAAGTCCGTGTTTTCCCCCATGTGCCATGTGCCAACTTCAAATCTCGGAGGGTGTCCAAGGCACGCCATGGGCCAGCCACTATCTGCTTGCATGCGTATCAGCACCACATCCGCAGGATTCGCTGCCAAGGCTGCTGTAGAGCCAGCAAGCAAACCGGAGCAGATCCGCCAGGGTAATGACACCTCCGGGAGATGTTGGTAGAGTTGAGATCCAAGGGAAAAAATGTCTTGAAACAATTTACAACAACTTGCGAGTCGTCATGTGGTCATACCTGTTTGATGGCTGAAGTCCTTCATGTTTATCACATTCTGACTCTTACCATAAGACCGTTCAGAGCAACTCATCCCTCACCTCCAACCCCAGAAACTGTACTGTAGATAGATATCATCCATTTTTTCAATGAACCAATTTTTGCAGCCTACAAAGACATCTCCGGAGATGAGGGGCAACCCAACCCCCAAAGACCCCGGTTCGGTGCGGGGTCAATTTTTCCACCTGTCCATTGGTGCAATCCTTCCCGCGTTTCTCGATGACACCGTAGAGCCCATGGCGCAAGGTACCAAAAGTCGACATACGAAGCCAACTGGCTGAGATGCCGCAGTAGAAACTCCCGAGTCCTGGTGACTGGTGAAGATTATCCCAAAAGGGATTCCAAAAGGCCTACCCCAGGCTTTACCCCACATCAACGTTAAAGAATGTTAAAGATGCTTCAAAAAACTGGACTTTAACAACAATCTCAAGTTGGGATTAACAATTTCACAGTATGTCCGTGCAAGAGTTCCCCTGAAAACTTATCAACACTCACTCATTTTATTTAGATATCCAATCCTCTGTGACACCAAAACACTTTTCAGCAATATTTTTAACAAGCTGAAAATCTCCCACACAGGAACATCCACCTATCAACCACTTGAAATCCTGCACCAAGTTGATACATCAACTGAGCCAGGAAAAGAAACGTTTTACTTTCCATTATACTAAAAGGGATCCTTACAATTGTTTTGTATAGTCCCAACATATCTGCCTAGTATAATCCCCTATACACCCTAAACAACCGAGTTTTTTTTTTCATTGTTCAATTTGCAACTCTTCTTTCCTCCAAGCTCAGCTCAACGGGGTGTCCTTCGGTGGCAGCCAAGCGCCGCGCAACGAGGCCAATCTCTCGGGCTGTCAAGGTGGGCTTGGCCGGGTTACATTCACCCGTCAATTGGAGGCGTACCTGGATTTTCACACAACGGATGGGGCATCAATGGGTACAAAATTACTTGAAGAAAATCAACAACTCCCTGGTTCAAAACGAACAAATATTGAAGATCACAAAATAGGTGATCATGTATTTTTACATTTTTTTTTACTGACATATAATCATATATATGTTTATAACCATATCTATTTCATGCTCCTTTGCTAATTTGTATGTTTGTTTCATGGATATTTCATAAGAATTTCCATCCCATGAGGTCCCTGACAGAATGCTCATGAGAATGCATATTTTTGTGCACAATTTGTTGAAACCGCCACTTTATGGCACAAATAATGCCGCAATAAGCAAAATTGAAATGACAGAAACAATCAAAATATACCAAAATCATGCGAACAAATGAAATAAGAAAACAAACTGAAATCATGCATCCGTACCACTGGGAACTATATACTTTTTTTTACTCTGCTTTTGTCACAGCGCTGCTTTCCAAAGAAGTTGCATCCAAACCGGCCGGTGCCGTCTTTGTTGGATGGACAGGGAAACCCTCAGGCCCTGCAAACTGCAAACTTCGAGCAAGCTTCGATCCTTCGGGCAAAGCCTGGTTCCCGGCTTTCCAGGAACATTGCATCAAGAAGATCGGTATCTCTTTCCAGGCGGCATGCCTTCCCCGAAGCTCATGGGCCGGCCCGTGGCCATCCTTGGGTGCTCCAGCTCTTGCGCTTGAAGCTGGCCGTTACGAAGGACACATGTAAACGAGACATCCTGACCAGGCTGGAAGTTCTTCCTTTGATGCTGGTGCAGGACAACCTCGCCACTATATCCTTCATCGAGCAAAGCGTCGCATTGGATGTAACCGAATCCTTTCTCTGCATTCCACACGTTGAACCTCCCAACAAAGACTCCGAGCTCTTCTTCTCCAGGGTCGCCTGAATCCTCCACATTCGGAGGTCTGGCAGCGGACTTAGCCACAGCTGCATTGCCAGCATTTCCGTTCATCATCATTCCCATGCCAAAGCCAGGCATGAAACCACCCATTCCCATGCCCATGCTGCTCATTCCACCCATGCTGCCACCCATTGAAGTCATCCTATCTTTGTTGGTATCCTCTTCAATCAAATCAAACGCCTGCGGTTTGCTGTCATCGTTCAAGGTCACGGCAAAGTTGACACTTTGGCCCTCCTTGAAGCTGCCAACCTGCTGTGGGAATACAACAACATCGCATCCAAAAACGGAGTTCAGCTGTGGGCAATCAATCAACCCATGCCCAAGTTCTGAGGTCACACTTTTGATGGTGCCAGAACATCGAGCACCCTTATCTGTCAACGACTTTGTTGGTGCAAAGGTCAAGTCGGGAATGGCTTGTGTCACAAGTGCAGGGGCCAACTCTGGCTTGTCTCGAAGCAGGTCTTCGATGATGACTCCTAAGGTGTTGTCATCCAGTGCATTCAACTGGTTAAAAACAACATCCTCCATGGCACCACGGCCAATTGGAGTCGAAGCAGGGCCAAAGTGCGAGAGATTCCAAGACAGCAACAATCACTGGGAACTATAAATATTGGAGGGTTTCTTAAAAAGGAAAAATCCAATAAATTCACAAATTCAGGGTGCAACACTCTTTGATGCATCGATTCCAAAACAAAGCTTTCAAACAGCCATGAATGTGACCGATATTTTGATCCCTGATACTTCTGGCTGGGAAATTTTCGCACTGCATTTCAATGTCAATGATTTGGCAACAAAAAATCACCATCGAAGTCTCCATCAAAAGACCTTTTCAAAAAAGTGTCGTCAATCTACGTCAATAATACCAAACAAGGATAAACAAGGAATCATTACAAGTGTTTGAGGCTCCAATCAATCTCCGTGGTATCTGAAACAATCGGGACCCCGGCAGCCCACCCCATGAGCCTTCAACACATCGGCAGGATGCGTAAAGGAGACGGCGAAGATCTCCCCCAACCCTCCCGCAGCAAAGCGATGCCATTGGCGCTCTGTCATGGGACATTCACTGATGTCAATGACTTTGACGATCCATCGCAAAGGAAATGGTGTGCTAGTGAGTTAGTGTGGTGGTTTCAGCTCAAAATGCGGACTTTTGGGATGACTATCATTGCTCGGGCGCCAACCAGGTACTTGATTTGACATGTTTCGGCCATCAGGGTTGGAAGTTGAAAGCACTTCCTGTTTTGTCCCAGTGTATCTCATCCAGCGGGTAGTGGGTCCTCCTATGTGTTCCTGTAACAGCCATATCATTCATGGACCAAACCCTTGTCGCAAGTCATGATTCCAAAGTTTCCGAAACTGATAATGCCTTCAACTTATGTCTTCCAAGAGCATCAGAGTGGAACTTGACTTGAATTCCGACCATCGATACCTATCCATTTTCGACTCCCAAAAGTGAGCCGAAACAGCTTGGATGTTGCAGCAATCACTTGCAGCATAGAGTTGGACATTTTTAGGCCGATTTTTTTTGGGGGGTGGTTGGGTTTTAATCGAAGCCAATGGCGGACTCAACATCTGAGACACCCCAACTGCCAACTCTTCGGTTTTGGGCCGTTGAGCCTGGGTAAAATGACCCAGTTGCCACCTGCAGCGATGATCTCTACTTGATGAGTGAAGGGAAAGAGGTGTTGGGTTAAAAAGTCAAAAAGTCAGGGGGAATGTCAAAAGGGATTTAGACTAACAAACATATATACAAAAATGCATTTTTTGGGGGTTGGAGAGGCAAAATGTATGCGAAAGAGATCCGAATGTCATTTTAGACATAGATGAAATTAAAAAACATCTCAATCATTCCGGGTGTCAATGCCGCACTTCGATCTTAGTGCTGTGTGCGGATACTGCATGACTTTATTACAAAAAGAAAGGACCATGAATCGGTTGAAACATGTTGAAACCAATCATCGCTTTCAGGCTCCATGCTCCCAACTTCAGGAAGCGTGTGCTGCCAAATCTCCTCAATAAACAAGCCGGGTGGCTCGTAGTCATTGCGAATGTCCAGCAGCTTTCCTGGCCTCAGCAAAGGGTGACGGTACTTGTTCGCAATGATAAAGACACCCAGAAATACCCAAAAAATGTCAAAAAATCAAGCAAGTTGATCACCTGAACAGTGACCTGATCTGAGCATAAGGTTCTACTTCTAATCCGAGTTGTAAACATATGTATCCAACTCAGCAAGTAAAGTTTTCAGTACTTGCACCTTGTGACATGGAATTGCAGCCTAGGGTGTTGTTTGTACTCAGCTTACAACTTTGCAAACGCGGTTCCATCTAGTCTTGATTACCTCAACTTGAACTGGCCTAGATTTGGCTTACCAGCTGTACTGCACTGGTTTTGCGATCCCATAGAGTAGTCTTGGTCTGCGGCTCGCCATGGGAAAGGCCTGAAGTAGGAAAGGGGGGAACTCTCTTTTTAAGTCGCAGTTTTTAGTCTTTTTGGTTTCGATCTTCTGAAGCTACAAACTGTTACACACCAAATACGAACATTTCATGAATGCAAGATACAGTAATTGATGCAAGGACACAATGAAACAACCCTGAAGTGGCCTTGACATGCAAAATGATGATCCCAACTTATGGAAAATGCTGCCCTAAACCGCGCTGTCTTAGCTGATGAGACCTACATCCATATGGTGATATACACATTATTTATCATTATTTCCACTGCATCTTCAACTCATCGCACATTGATATTCATGCATATCCAGAATAGGCACCATGACTACTGCATCTGTTTTTGGCAAATGGAGCACCTCCCCATCAAATCAGGTTGATGCAAGTATATGAGAGTCTGGGGATGATTAGCATCTTTACCTAAGAAGGCACCTGTTAGATAGCGTTCTCCAACTGTCCTTCTCATTGTGATATCCATAATCCACATTTAAGCACATAAATGCATGGTTCATGATGGTTTCCCTTCATAGATCTTCATATCTTCACTGAAAATCACGAGATGTTTTACCGTAGTGAGGTGAAGTGATACCTCATTCTGCGAAACCATCACACACAGCTCATGAGCCCACAGCAGCACGCATCAATCGCCAGAAAACCAACTCTTGACGGTTGTGCCTTTCATCTTCTGCCGCCATTGCTCCGGCTCAAGATCCTTTCATGCGGGTCCGGCAAAGGGCGGGGAGAAAAGTTTCAATGTGAGAGGTTTTCAATGACACCTTGCCAAATTGAGCTAAAGAGATGCTTAACCAAAATTGAATCGGACATTCAATACCAGGTTCCATGAAAACTGATTCAAGAAGTATATTGGACAACTGCGCGGAACGAACACCCTCAACGGACATCTGGAGACGCACAAGTCTTGATTGTCCTCCCCCCGATCGCTCATGTTGATACCATCCTCAAGCCTTGTAGGAAGTGTGAGTCAGAAGGTCAAACATGATCATGGAAGGAAAAACTGAACCAGTCAGCTAATGTATTCATCTGCCTCTTCTATCAAATATCGACTGTCTCATAGTCAACATACAAAATCCGTTGCAACTGTTTACTTCTGATCTATTTCTATCGTTAAAAAAACTGGATTCTCATGAGGCGAGAATCTCTTTTGTGTCATAATTCAAAAAGATGAGATTGGTTGGCAAAGACAAGCAACCAAGAAATGTTCGACAACACCAAAAAATGACACCAGAAACATCCAGAAAAAACTGAAGAACCACGGAACTTTTATCATTGCCTCAAAAATGGTACTGCTAGTCACCTTTTTGCAGGAAGTTGATTGGTATCCCACACGCAAGTGCTCTCATTTGCCAACCCAGATGCAGTTGTTGATTTAAAGACACCAACTTTTTGGCCTGGCTGCAAAGGGAACACTAGAAAACTGAGATGTGCCAAGGTTGACTTGAACTCTTCGCAGTTTGTTTGGGAAACATGTTGCCATGGGGCCATGGATGGTTTTATTCTGCCCTTCAGAGCTAAGATTACCTTTTCAACGAGTTCATCCAGAAGTCGGGCTAAATGCATTGGTCCAAAGGCACGGTCTTGCAAATAGTAGAGCAACATGCAAAAACTTTCTTTAAAAGCTTGGGGTCATCCATCCTTCCTGTACCAGTCCGTAGTGAAGGTTAAAAGTCACTACTTCCCATGAAACACGGCATTGAATCTTGTATCATATCTAAGAATTTAGGACCTTTTGCAGGACGAGAACCAGGCAGAATTTGAAAAATCCCACCAACGACACATTTGATCTATTCAACAAAAACGCACCAAAACCCCCAACAGCCACCTCACCTCAACTGGAAAGGATTCAATTTTCACCTTCCAAATCCTTTCATTCAATTCAGAAACGTTTCCAAAGAACTCTTTATATAATATTCTTTAATTCTTTTCCCTTCACCTTTTCTGGTTACCACACAAGCCAACCGCAACAAAACGTTGCCCCAACAGTGATACCTTGACCCTCAAACGGGGAAAGGCAAGCTCGGGGACCTTCAAGAGGGAAGCTTACAGATTTGCTGGAATGGTTCCAGCGCTGAAGAGAACACATTGATTACCCAATATATCTATGTTAAACACGTCAGTTTGTAATGGTGGACAAAACATATATACCAATATGTATCATATATGTATCACATATGTGTAGGCATCAAAATCATCACTCTACCCGTAAATCCCTATTCTGTACAATTCAAAGCTGCACATTGAAGATCATACCCAATGAACAAACACCATGAATCAACAGGTTTTCAAATAGGAAAACAACAACCAAAACAACACACCACAACTGTATGACAGTGACAAGTTCTTCTTATCAAATCAAACCATGAACATATCGTAAAGAATAAGGACACATTGAATCACCAAGAAGATTAATTAGAGAGCCTACAGTATTGGATTAGACTTAGCATGCATAGCCGCAGGACCTCTTCAAATTGACCAACTTCACCAACATCAAGCATTGTGTGTTTCAAGACTCACCAAATGATATGAACAACCGTTTCACCTTTCACCTCATGCCAGGTGGCAGGATCTATCTTGCACACAATCGGTTGCTGACCTGAAAGGCGAAAAACGCCACGGTGGGATGGACATTTGGCAACCTGCGCATCTTAGTCGATTGCAGTTCATCAAAACATATCGAAACAGTTTTTTGAAAAGGAAACTTTACCCCACCCTTCCAAGCTGCACTTTGGAATCTACTTCTTCCAGCTTGAATCATCTCTTTGCAATCTCAGCATGGTGCAGGTTATTTCAGACCCTTTCAGCAGGTGCCAATGACTTCCTCACCGTAAAACCTCTGCCCGTCACCCTATTTTGGATCCCAACTTGAGGCGAAGCGGCGCGCCTCTGTAAGAAAAACATGCCGGGCTTATGTTCTCTGCATGTTGCGATTACAGTATCATTGGGGATTACCAGGTTACAATGGGTTACTATGTTCATTCATCTTTAGTTGGTTTGAAACCAAACCTTTGGGCATTGTGTCTCAACTTTGGATTGCAGTGGACAGGCAAAACAAACCTATGTCATGTCTACACACATATCACCGTTGTAAGCGAATCAAATAAGCGAACACTTTGCCAACTTCATGGGGCCTAGGGGAGAGCTACAAGAGTTTCAAGAAATAAAGCATGCAAAGTGACGCTGGATTTTATATAAATGCTCGGTTGCCGGACAACGAAGCTCATGTACCTGGGGTAAAAAGGTCTCATTCTAAACGTTGAAAAGGCACTTGAAACATGGTCGTGATTTCCGAAGATCTTGCCAAAATAACCAGTATCCTGCAAAAAGTATCTTCAGAGATTCAATCCGCCAACTCGGCTTTTCTTGAAAATTGAAAAGCATTCAACACGTTGGGGGAAGTAAGTACTCTTTGCAAAAAACGTGCAAAATGTTCCCGATGTTCCAGACTCTTTTGCCCCTCACTTCACCCAACAAAATCCCTTGAAACAATACATCTGGTCTGACTATTAAATAAAATCCTCACCCATAATGGGTTATTTTTGGGATCTCACCCAACAATCCACCCTAAGGTTTCAGGGTTAAAGGTCGCAACTGAATGACCCCCCTTCGTTGAAGGATCTGGACATCACCCCCCCCTCCGGTGGTTTCTTCGGGCACTGCTCGCACGCTGCAGTTGTACCACTCACTTGGACGTTCAAACCAGAGCTTGAAACCTCGAGGTTACCGACACGAGGTTTAAGTTTTGGGAGTTGCCCCGTTGCACCATCCAATTTCACCAGGATATGGATTTTCCGAAAATAGTGGTAACCCCAAATCATCCATTTTGATAGGGATTTCTATTATAAACCACCCATTTTGGGGTATCCCTATTTTTGGAAACACCCATATATGATCATGAAGAAGTAATGCTAATGTGAAAAGGTGCTGTGCAAAGTATATAGAGATGGACAGCTTTGGGGATTCTCCTAGTCTACTAAAACTGCTTGGGTCTGGAACAGGACCCTGCCCGTTCTACTGACCGGATCTCTGAAAGATGCCAAGCAAGATTTGCATGTGGGCAGTCTCGAAATTCAACGAACATCACGCCGAGCCAAACGCATTGTAGGAAATTAATGGAAATTAGTTTCAAGCATCTTGCTTAGCAAATCAAATGCAAAAGCAATTTTCAAGTTGTGCGATGACATGATGATTGTACGAAACAGCCAAGCAGTGTTGTTCAGTTTGACGCCCTACATGCCTTTGGTTTGTTACCATTTCACATCCTTGGCCAGCAAGCAGATCCTTGCGGTGCACCAACAACCCGCTGGTCGCTGGATGGTACCAAGGCACCCAAATACGTCCAACAAGACCATGAGACCTGCAAAATCTGAGATGCAATCTGGCCATTCTGAGGAAGTTGCAAACGTGCAAACCTACCAGAATGATGAGTTTTGCGACTGCATATGGTCCATCGAAAATTGCTCCATCGAAAAAAGGGTCAATCCGTTTGCAATTGACGTTGCGTCTTGGGATGCTTGTAGCCCTCATAGACACATCTTTACGTGATATTGATTGATATTGCTTATCTAAGTAGTAAGTATGACAGCTACAGTAGATCTCATTCATACATCCACCCTATATCATAATATCCACATACACAAATTAGAATCACCATCCCTATATCCATCCTATATCCATATATCCTAGCCCCTAGCCTATATCCATATACATTCATGCATACACACCTCCAAAAAATCTCAAAAATTCCCTGGCACCTGCACCAAGCTTTGTGCCGCAGGACTTCATTCTTCGCATCTTTCACCTGGAAATCCACCAAAAATCACTACTTTACCAGTGAAACAACTGCCGAGAAGAAAAAAACACACACACACATACTGTATATAAATGTATATAAATATATATATATATAACAATCGCTTTGGACTCTGTCTTCAACCTACAATTTCGTGTGACATGCAACTTCGTTCTACATCTACTTGTACTCATATAAATCGTGAGTTGTTTTTTCATGGGGAGTTTCTTCAAGCTGGTCCAAATCGAAAACCTCCCGAATCTTCATCCCAATCTGAGATTCCAGGCTGGAGTAACTATGTAGAATGCAAGCACCTTTGCATTCACGAAATCCACTGGTGGAAAGTAAAATGAATGGTATATATATGGTATACAAAATTGGATTACACGTATGCTAAAGATACTGTATAAAACATTTTAATAAATAATGAACAACTATACTTCTTGACAACAGCAAAGGTAGAATTTGTCAGCCATCTCGGTACAAATTGATATGACTTATTTTGAAGGTGTACAGTGATAGGTGATCCTCCCATCTTGTCCTTGCTTCACATCCGTGCTCCATTTTTCTTTGGCTCGGCTGGCACCGTGGAACACCAGGTGGTGTCGCTCAAACGGCGTGAGAAAATCGGCATTGGGCATGAGGACACACATTTCCACTCGTCACAAACCTCAGGTTGAAAGGTGGGTCCCAACCAAGCATGCATATAGGAGGCTGTAGAAAGGATAGGAAGGGAAATTGGCACCATCAATGCCTATTTACTATTTATATCTGTTTTAGTGTGGAAGAGGTGAAATCCTTGAATGTAGCTTCGCCAGCACATTCCAGAGCTTGCACACTGCTGAAATGAAGGTGCAACCAGAAATCAAAACATGCTCGTCGTTATGACGACATTGATTAGGAATGATTAGGTCAGTTCTATAAATTGTCGTTTGAACAAATCTCTTGAAACGCCAGAGTTCCAGTGGCCACATCGCAATACAACAAGCAACACATGCTACAGGGAGAATTGGAGCCTGTCAGGTGGCTCCATAACAGTTAGGTCTGAGAGTATGGTTACTTACCATCCCCCTATGACTAAGCATAATTTCACCAACTGGGCTAAATTACCATTTGACAACTCACGACATGAAGCTGCTCTTTTTCATTTCCATCATCCCATGCCACAGCATTGGCCAAGGAGCATACAAGGTGTGGACTTCACAGTAGGCCCTGACTTCTCCTGGTGCCTTGTTTCCAACTGACATGGATGTAGCCGGATTACGAGTACGATCATATCTAGCCAACCTACCAACAGGCAAGGGATCATCATTGGCGTGGTAGCCATTGATGTCATATAGGGGAGCTGGGCTGTCAGGTCCCCTGATCTTATGAGATGAATGGCGACGCTTGTCATTCCTACATGCATTTTAATTTTGGGTCGAAAAAATCAACTTCCCGCCTGAACGACGGACATATTCTCTGAATGTATGTATACCAGGTTTTTCCGAGTGACCCTTTTGGGGAAGAAGCTGGCATATTTCTACAGTATATATATAATCAGTATACCTTCAGTTATTCAACACCATTTATGACTGTAGCTCTACATTCTACAATACATCTATAACATACGTGCACATCCTGCACACACACACACACTGTGTCAAGTTTGTACTGTCAATCACCATCCATGAATAGTTGACTTCTGACCATCTGCAACACTTGGAAACTCAAAAAGTTGGTTCAAACCATCCCAGGCTACATGATCTACATGTGCATGATGATCATTCATATTGCACCAATTGTGACGATGACTTCCAGAATTCTCAGCAGTGACTCCGAGAAAAACACAATTGATCCAATCAAACCTTACAGCGCATTCATTAGCTGATACCGTAGCAATCTACCGCATCGTATCCGGGTTCCAGTGGAACAAGACTTGTTATTCTGTCGAAACCTGCTTGATTCCCATCCCACCACCACCCATTTTGGCAGCAAGTAACTTTGATCCGTTCTTCTTCCTGGATACATCCAGGCACACGATTTTGGGTCTTTATACAGTAAGATTTGCCCAACTCACACGGTTGCATCTTTGATATACCAATGGATCAACCCCCTTTGAATAACAAAAAAAACAATTGCCCCGAATGTGGATGCCCTGGAAGGGGGTGCAAGTTGTAAAGACTACTGCAGTTTCCACGGAACATGCAGGCACCCTTCCAAGAACCCTTTAATGCCACGGCTGTTGGCACAGCTCATTGCTACATTTCTCTTTTATTCGGAGGTGGTCATGGGTCCTACTTGTATTCGTATAGATGTTCATGTGCAATATTTGCTTGCAGTCGACACATGCTTATATCTCTAAACAAACGCTTTGGGACCGGTGGGTGCATTGCAGGACCTACAATCTGATACTTGACCCCGAGCCACATCATTGAAGATGGGAGGCACCTTCTCCCTGTCCAGTTCCTACACTCCCTTACCTTGCAAGGTGGAAACTGGAAGCATAGGTCCTAGGTCTGAATAAAGACAAGAAACCTGGTCAAGGACTGCTCTTTGATATTCCTAAGCCAACGACATCGATCACCAAAAATGTGAAGTTTCTGACCTTTCCGGTCTTCATCCTGGACATGTTACATGTGCAAAATCTATTGCAAAGCAAATACGAACTAGGCAATCTAGGCATCCCAAACGGCCTTTTTTGTTGATTGCCACCAGCCATTTGCACTAACCATGGTCTTAAGTCTACAGCGTAAGAGTAAGTCCACCTTTCCTTTTGAATAATACCAACTATCATTCTGGGTATTGGCAACACCCTACTAAAGGGCTTAGACAATGGCACAGATTGACACTGGCCAAGATGCTTAAGTTTCAATTTCAACTTTTCTTTGGAAGTCAAAGGTCGCCCAAGGTCTTTTTGTTGCTTCTCCTGTCAGAGAGCCGTCAACCATCCACAACCAACGCCTCTTGCGTCTCTTTGATGTCTTTCTCACTCTCTGATTCCTTCTCTCTCACTCTTACCCTTACCGCCTGATCAACCATGTTGTCACCAACATGTCAGTCACTCTGATTTGCGCCTGTTTTTTAGTCTGAAAGCTACATAAAGCAACAAAAAGCACGGGCCATTGGGGACTGCAACGGTGAGACATCGTGAAACTTAAACGCATCGTTAAGAAAACATGCTGCAACAGTATCTGTTGCACTTAGAGTATTCAACAAGACTAAGCTTGAAACTGACACCAGGGACGATTGAAACCTACCATAGATTAAGCTTTGGAAACCGATTCTCCTTTCCTCCAATGTTGATGTTACACATTTTACGTCATTTTACAGTGTCCTGGTTTCTTGACACCCAAACATCAGTTTCCAAGACCCCCAACGATCCTAATTTAGCACGGTGTATGCCGACTCCCACCCCGGCGGTCCTTTCTTTTTTCCTTGCGGCTTTCTTTCCTCGGAAGCTAGCGCAATTTTTGCACTGAAGCCATGAGGTGCTACGAATTTCTAGGGCCATTGTGGAGAAGTGCTTTGCATGTTGATACGATTTTGGAACCTCTTTGTTTTGCAAAAAACAATGACACATTGCTAAATCTAGCATGATAAGTTCTTTAGCACATGTGACGTGGGCTTTTAACATCTTTTAACCTACACCTTATGAATCCTTATGACTCACACATCAAGACACAACATCCAAACCACCTACTCCGATTCTATCTGATTCTACTTTGGGTCCCAAATAGACTGTCCACTCTGCTCGTTTTGAACTCCAAGTAGCTTCTGGGCCTCGGATCGGAACAGGTCGGGAAGTCCGAAAAGAGTCCGTCAAGTCACTGAAGATGGCAGTGGTTCGAGCATAGGCCAAATCGCTGCAGCCGAGTCACAATTATGTCTTTTAGAGTTTTCTTTTTCTTGTTCTCACTACCCTGGCCGATGTCACAATTCCCAAGTTGAACGAATGCTGCCTTTGTCCAGCTCAAGAGACAGGAACATGAGTATCATACCAAGTGAACATGCAAACACATCTTCGCCGTCGTCCAGCGATGTCTAGCGTGTTAACACGTGTGACTGATGAAACCTACAAGTGGACAGGTTGCTAGCACTATTCTGCTCAGTCGATTCCGAATGTCCTTCGTGTCCTGCTCTTCTTTCTCGTTATCTTCAGCCTCCTTCAACATACTTTCGATCTTGGCCATGTTCTTCCTGGAAAGTTGGACTCTGTATTGGAAGCATCCACTAACATAGAGACTGAGACATAGAAGAACTCACAGGTATTTACGCAGCTCCAAATTCTAGGATATTCTAAGCACTACTAGGTCATTATGAAAGAGTTTTCTGCCCGTACTGCGGAGGGGTTTCTGAACAGATGCGGCTGATGCCCAATCCAAAGAAGAGGGGAATGGTGGTTCACCAATGCGAAATTTGGGGGTTGAACCCATCACAGGCATGGAGGAAAGCGATTTTGATGCATGAAATCCTCGAAATCCTGCAGCACTTGATTTGGAGAATCATTCATTTTTGCAGTGCAGGATTTCTCTCAAATGAACAGTGACATAGTAGATACGGAGGTGTCCAATGATATCCTCATGAACCTGCAAACCAACTATACTCAACTGCAAGAAACAAACCTATGCAAATCAAAACCATGATTATGATCAAGCTCCACTTTTCAAAAAAACATGCTTTGACCTTGGAGATCTACAGTAGGTGTTTCTGCTTCAATTGAAAGTCAAGAAACTTTGCGGGTATAAACTCCGCTGGACTCTCTTCTTCATCGACAACCTTCCTGTCAGAAATCTCAGCTCCAGCCGATTGATCAAAGTGATTGTCTCAGGTACACCCATCTGAAAAAACAAAAAGGCATCGGCGGTACATTTCCATTTTTTTGACTTAACCACAGGGGCAGCATGAGATGGGCAAATTGGAGCTACTATTTGGATGAATGAAATAAATTGTGGCCAAGTGTGGAATATCAAACTTTCAAAAATGGCCGATGCATTCCCCCCATTCCTTCGAGCGTTATGGTACACTGTTGAGACTTTGCGGCAAGGTTGAAACTAACGAGGCCTGAAATTGTAAGTTCAAAGTGCCTTCGAAAAAATGCGAACTTAATGCCGCTGACACTACAACCAACAAGATTCAAGGATCAATATGATTCATGATGATTCATTTCCCACCTTGATTTCTTATTGCCTCTGGTTCCACTTTTCGCAGCTTTCAGTTTTTTTGCCTTTCTCTGTGGCTTCCTGAGCGAAGTCGGATAGCTGGACGCAAACCATCTGATTTTTGACATATTGCCATATTGCATGCTCTTGGTTGTTGATGATTGCATTAACTACAGTATCTTGACACATCTTACATCTTCTCCAAGTCATTTAACGGGCTTTCTGAAAGTAAAACGATTTGAAGACTGCATACAAAATCCAAGCACTATACAAACAAACAGGTCGTCAACTTGAAATTGACTGCACATTCGTGAGTGTGTTTCTCCAAGACCGCTTTTCTGCAGCATGCGTGGTCAAGCAACAGTAAAGACCAGTAAAGAAACAGCTTTTAAATATTTTTGCCTAAAAAAGATCTAAAAATTGGACGAGACAACATCACCCATGAAAGAAAAATAAGGAAACAGGGCCCATCCAAAAACAGCTTCACCAAACAAATCCCAGAAGCAAAGAGGTTTCCTCAACTGGGAGTGTTTCGCCAGCTTCCAGTGGATCTGCTTTCGAAAACTTCCTTTTTTTACTAGGCTTCGACCTGAGAACTATAGGTGGCAACACACATCGTCCTCCCCAAAAAGGCGTTGTTTTTGAATGAATCCTGTTTTGATTTATATGAAGATTTGGTATTTGCACTGTTGGAATCCTTTGGAAGGAAAACATCGGAAACAAGCAAAGAGCAAACAATAAAGTGTAAGCATATTTCATGCAGTCTCTATATGTTCTCATCACTTTCGAAGAAGCATTCAACCACCTCACACGCGACAATTTATGTGCGAAGCTAGCTATCTCAAGATGTTTGCAGCTACTACTGTTCGGTTGCTTCACACTGATATAGGCCGTCTTGGAAACGAGCTCCCCTCATTAGATAAATAGCTTGAAGTTGAAGGCTCTTTCCCAGGTTTTCAAGCGTTTTCCTGAACTTTCGGGATGCTTTGACCTTGTGATTCATCTTCCAAGAGGTATGCATATGTAAATACAATATATATATATATATGCATGCTCAGTAGAATCCATTGCACATATCGCATATATCATATGCAGTAGTAATATCCATTTGTATCATCCATAGCTTTCCTCCCTCACAGCAGCTGGCATCCACAAGTGGAATTGTCAAGGAGCTTCATCGCAGTGACAACTCAGGTTACTGCTCCAAGTTATTCGCGCATCGCCGCAGTGTTTTTGACGGAAAAAAATGGGGCCAATGTTTGCGGTCTTGTCTTGATAGTAAAGGGGGGTGAAGCAAACTAGCAATAGAAAAACCTGATTCTGTGAGGAGACAGGCGTGAGAATAAATATCATAATACCATATAATACCTGGGTATCCAACTTGCAGGACTTTAGCCAAGCAGCCCAAGGCTATTAGCCAAGAGTTAGTTCGAAGGAGGTGGGGATGTGGGTGCTTGTGTCTTTTATTCTGCAGTTGCATTAAAGCTTCAGATCCTCAGCGTTTTATCGCTGTAACGAAAGGCTTTGGGCCAAAACGCGGCCTACAGAACAATCCATGAACTGCAAGGTGCAGCAATGCAACAAGGAAGCATAAACAAAGTCGTACAATGTTAACGGTTTCAAAAGATTATCTACATCATCTGTGGCTTCTATTCCATTCAACAGAACGTTGCTTCATGCGCAACGGGAAAAACACCAAGTGACTGACCCGGAATTTGCAGCGTGCGAAGGAATCCTGAGGATCATGACATTGAACTGGCCATAACAAAATATTGCGGATGTCTGGAATTTGTTTTAGAACTTGAGCTAGAACATGAATATGATATGAAAGGATTTCAGCATATTTCAGTGTCTTGATTTTCAAAAAACACAAACAAACATTCATTTCACATCATGTCACTTTGCTGTATGCTGTTGTCCTTCTGTTCTCTGCTACTATTGGTGTCCTTTTGTGGCTTCATTGTTCTGTCCATGAAGAGATTTGAGGCCCAAGCTGCATCTAGAGGTCTCGAATACCTCGACGAAACCAATACACAGAATTCGTGTAGATGATGCAACATGTTCTAGACACATTCTTGAATCATTTAGTCATTTAGCCATTAAGATTTTATTTCGAGATCTTTGTCGAGAAATGTCATGCCCAACGATTCCACGCTATCCCAAATCTACCAAAATTGTGACCAACCATCCTCAAACCTCTCCTGGAAGCAAGCAACATCAGCGCATATTGAGTCTTCCACTGGTTTCCCCAATCTTTATCCCTCCAACCAGAGGTATTCCAAGGTGACTATGATCCCACATGATCCAACCATCTCCTCACTCCTAAAGCTCCCCGGCTGGATCTCTAATGGTGGACGAAAAATTCGAGCTTTCAAAACTGACCTTGCACTGATTCATCAGTGGTCATGGTCGATGTGGCTACTTGCCCCTCGAGTTAATGTCGTTTTATTACAAGATGCTTGAAGAAACCAAGCACCAGAGTTGCGCAACATCTATCTTATAATCTTAGAAGTAGCCAATTTTCCATCAATCTTCCTTCTCTGATTATTTACCAGATGTGTGTCAAGCAGGTCTAGCTTGTAGAACTCTTCCTGCATGTGCATTTCCGTACCCCGAGCCTCACGGACAGCAAACTGCACAAGAGTTTTCTGAACCTGATGGGGGTCCGTTTTTGACTCTCTCAAAGGTCGTTGACGTGGGAAACATGAGGGACGAGTCCAAATGCAACAACAATTGTTGAGAACTCTAAATAATTGCTAAATGTGCGCTAAGCACTATACTGATTGAAACTGCATGCTGTCAGCAGGTGAAACTGATTATATTCATGTCTTTACAGTAGTTCATCAACATGATGCCACACTCACTTCTCAACCCTAGGTCATGGCAATATTCATGAACAAGAACAGCAAGCCCCAGGGTTCACACCAAGGGGAGTCAGCTTTCCTTTCCTCCACGTCTGGCCTCGAAAAAATGCACGAATTATCGTTGAGTGACCACTCAGAATCATTCGAGTACGTTGCCAAAACAAACAGTGGAAACAAAAAGCATCAAAATCATCAAACTGCTCACACGCAGTTTCACACACTTGAATCAAACCTTTTGTGTACATGATGAATGTACAATATACATTCAATTTTTGCATTTTCTTTGTTGCATGTTGATGCTTCGCTCATGGATCAAAGCAACATTTTCCAATGCGTCTTTTCTTCTGCCTGCTGCGACCACAGCGCCACAGGCAGCTGCGTGGTCCCTGGAGAAGTTTGAGGCCCGACTCAAGTTGGTTACGTAGTAACTCTGGGCGGAGAAATCCTGTGAACCACCTGAGATGTATAAAAAATAAAGGGTTTTTTCCTTCAAACTAATGGGACACTTATGGGACAGTGGGATGAACGAATGCCATTAATTGGTATAGGATTGAAAGGCCATCAACAACAGTGGGTTTTTCTTTGAATAAAACCAGTGAGACACAAACGTGAGACAGTTATATACATCAGGTTGAAAGGTACATGGTGAAACTGCCATGTGTCTGTTTCACTCGGCCCTTTCTCTTACAGTTGATGAGCCGGTCGCAGGTCGCTTTCCCTACAAATCCAAGATTGGCGGCGGGATTGGAACACCACTTTCGCACCATAAACCTGGTGTTTTGGTCTTCCTTAAAATTTATCTAAAACCCTTTGATATTCAATCATAATCAAGCATGTAGGTCTCATATATACTGTCCGGTGTCAATCATCCTGAGACATACCCCATTCTTCTAGACAGTCTTCTGATCTTAGCATGGCATATGACTGACTTTTAGCACCAATCCATATCTGACAACAGGATGAGAAAGTTCGACCATTGAGCCGTAACAATCCAACAACGAGAATGACCACCTGGATCAACAAATCTTGGTCCTGCGTGTTCACTACTGGAAAGCGGGGGCCATAGCGTTCCGCAATCCCAAGCATAGCCACCAAATTGTCAAACGAAGGGATGTTTGTCTGCATTTAATGTGAGCTGGGATGAATTCAATTGCATTACACTGGATCATGCCAAAAATATATTTGCTGTCTTTTTAGCTGTTGCCATTTCTCAAGGCCCACAAATGACAAAGTGTTCTACATCAATCAACTTGTTGTTTCTCGTATAGCTACAGTAGGTCCTTTAAGAGTCAGTGACAAGTGACACCCTTCAGCCTTCTGAGTTGTGAAGTTCATCTGGGCTACTGAATCTCTGTAGACATTTCTTCCCAAGCATTGTTTTCTCTCAGGAAAATCAACAAGTTGCCCGGGAATGCTAGGTGTCAACCGTCAACCACCTAGCTGTAACCTTTAGGGATCCGATTAACATCTGATTAACTGAATCTGATCTGCCAAGGTCTTGGTATGTCTGGCATTACCTCAAATCAGGTGAAGGAAGCTATGAGCCAAAGCGAGGCAAGTGTGATATCCAAACTTCCCTGGATGTTTTCATGGGTATTTCCAATCATCAAATCATAATTCTCCTTGGTGCCCATTGATGGGTAAAACAAGCACACTGAGCTCGGCAAAACAAAAGCACACAGGTATACACAGGGGGGAAAAATTATCAACCTGTGGGGTTTCAGAAAGACACCACGAGTTCTGAACCCAGCATCTTCTACCGCTTCCCAGCCTTCAAACCAACCCTTCCCTTTTTTCACTTGCTGTGCGTTGGACGAACCTCCTTGAGGCTCAGGTTTGGGCAGCACAACGGCCACGCTACTACTGACATCTAAAATTGATTTCTAGGATGACAACTGGAGGCAAAAAACGACACATAACGAATCATAACGATATGTATGGGTTGGCTGCTACGAGTTTTGTTTGTTTCCATGGCGGAATCTCGTCATGAGGACCAGTTGGGATGGTGAGAGCAAAACTTTTGAACCACGATTGTGCTGAATACTGCAGCATTTCGATGCATTTCGTATATTCCCTGAACCATTTCGTCACTTATCCAAACACTGTCCTTGTTGACGGTGGTGTTCATGGCCACGGGCGGAAAAACTAACCCCTTTAGGAACGGAACCACATTTTTGGGGTAGAGTCACTTGAAATCACCATCAAACAACTCTTCCAGTGAAATCAATGCATATATGGATGCATATGGTCCCATGGTCCCATTACTTTGCTCATGAACTTGAATTCCACAACAATTCAAGATTTCATTTCCACCTCATTTTTACCCAACCTTGCTTTGTCAATCTGCTTCCTCATACCCTTGTAACCCTCATTTTGTCGTTTGATCCACATGTCACCGTCGTACTCTCAGCTGGCTGGTGGACATTTGCCTTGGACCATGGCAGTTGAGCCCGAACCCAAAGATTGTCAACAGGACGCACGGAAGATGTTTCGAAATCAAACTTTCCAAATAAACCCATGAGATTTTTCAGGAAAACAACAGAAAATAGAAACTTCCCATCAAATCTTCCAAACATTTTCGAAGCCTCAACTTCGCCCGGCCTATTTTCCCCTTCCCCTCTGGGTTGCTTGACGCAAGTTCCGTTCCCGGATGGCTAGGACCTGGCAGGGGAACGGATCCAGCCCTATGAGGGTTCTCAAGGTTTTACTAGGTAAATAATCTGTTCAAGTATATACATATATATATATATATATATCATTATATATATATATATATGCCGTTATGATCGGGATTCACTGTTATCCAATGAAGCAAGTGTGATAAAGAAATCCTATCGTTGATGATTCCCCCTACCTTGGTCTCGCTGCCAATCTGGAGCTGGACACGGTGCCTTTGGGTGGTTTCGACTTGGATGAAGGGAGGGTTGTCTTGATTACTTGGAAAAAGTGGGGAATGTGAAGAGTCATGAGAGTCTGTGTCTAGATGTTAATATATTGTGGATGAAATGCATCTCTGAGATGATTCTGACATGTACTTGATCAGATATGGAGGAAGATCGAAATATTCACAACATCTATCAACACCAATACAGCTAATAATCTAATACATATTAAAATGTAGTCGAGTCATATACGTTTAAAGACCACATAAGCAATATAAGCATGACTGGAACACTGCGTGTTGCTGAAACAGGAGTTTCCCTGAAGTTCGGATCCAATTTGAACAATTCCTTCGGAGGTGTTTGATGCAACAATTCGAAGATCATACTTTTGCATTCAGCTTTCTAAACTTACTGGATCATCAATCATCCTCTTATTCCTGGTCAAGAGCAGATTTCGCGGAAGACCATTCAAAGAAAGAAAGCAAATAGCTCAGACATGATTCTCTATATACACTACATTACTACATTATAAATGTATATAAATATAGCATTTCTTTTTTGTGGAGGGAGAAGTATGTAATATAGATGGACCATTTTCGCAAACCACTCCACTGGAAATAGGCATTTGATTTGCATCACTGGTGGGAAAGGTAGCAATGAATCATGACTTCCTCATTGAAAATTTGGGTCAACCTGCATCAAAATATGGACCGGGCTGGTTTAACTGAAGAACTCAACCAAGCTCCCAATAGCAATGCCACGTTCAACAGAAACGTATCACATTTTCCAGGCAAAAAAATGATCCAAGCTCCTGACTTCACATCACCACCATCCGTTGCCCTGAGATGGGGGTGTAGATGCATTGAAACAAATCCTTTCCAAACATGTCATTTTGGAAGTTGATTTGTTCACAATGATCTTTCAATGATTCTGCATGGATGTTTTTGTCTCTGGTGTTGTTGTCTTTGGTGAGGCTGAGTTTGACATCAAGAGTAACATGTTGGGTTGGGAAAAACAATGCCAGAGGTTTTCCATGCACAACCAAATCCACCAATGACAAAAACTTCATGTCCAAATGCAGTCTAGGCTATATTTGATGCCTTTCACCTAACCCACAGCACTGTTTGTCAGAATCACCATATCACTAACGATTCTGACCACGCCGCCTCTTCCCTTCCTTCGTCCAAGTGTTAAGATTCCGGCGGCATTCGGCCCACCACTCGGCCCTGCAAGCCATTGTACTCCTCGCGCTGGTCCCGTGCGGTTGGATGCTGTTTTCATGCATCCTTCTCTTGGCTTTCAATACTGCCATTCCCCAAACACGACCTCATTCTGATTGCTCTGAAATCTTTTTCCAAAGCCTTGATATCACCTTCTGCAGTAATCAGCCATGATAAGTCATGATATATCATGACAACCCACATTCTCTCACCAATCCTTTCTCACAAACCTCTCAGGCTGACCGAAACTTCATTTACATTCAGTAAAACATGATGCATTGTCACGCCCTCCTTGTGCACTTCCAATTGCTCCACCTTTTCAAGTGCTTCATGTTGGTGCTTGAAGATGTGACAGTCATGGCTCTAAACACACAACCTTCAGTGTTTTGATTTGATAATAGTCTTTTTGTAGCACCTGAGAAGGACTGGTGAATCTACTCTGGATATATATATATATATCTCGTATATATATATATATATATATCTCTCTCTCTCTCCCTCTCCAGCGCCATCAATTCATGTCCCTGGATATATATATATATATGGGAAAAACTCTGCCACTGGAATCAACAAACCGCGAGTCAGCACCCCAAAAGAATTCAAGTAACGTCATGAGGACGTACAAATCGCTGTGAAAAAATTCATGGCACTGCGCGGAAATTCAACAACAAGCCTAAAATCATCATTTGGAGAAGGACCATCATCTACGCAATCTCTGCTGTTCGAGAGATTCAAGTCTTGGCCATTCAAGAATCCGGACTGTAATAGCTGATGGTTTTCGCCCAGTTCTTCCATTGAACATGGATTGATATCTTGTTGCCGGAGTGTTCTGATGTATCAAATTACATCCCAGTCATTCATACTATAAACGAACTTTCGATAGCTATTTATATAGTCCCTGCTTCTCACGGGTGGTCACTCTTCCAGTCATGGGAGACATCTGCACCTTCACTTGGTCTCCTTCCGCAATGGATGAAGGCGCCTCAAATATATCAGGATCTTCGAACAAAAATTCACGTGAAATGGAGGGAACATTTAGAACTTTATGATGATTCATGATGATTCACACGAATGGATGAGGTGAAAGACCATACATCTTTTGAACAACCTTACTTTCCCGTAGCATTATACACTTCCTGCTGTCATGGGCTATGGAATCATGATATACAGCAACATCAGTACCTGTACCTTCAAATGGTCCCTTATCCGTGAATAGGGCGGAGCATTCACATGCGCTGACCTTCGCAAACATAAGTGGCATATCCTAGGTGGTCATGCCAAAAAGTTATGGGGTCAAAACGCATACATAAGGGCTTCCCCCCACAAACACTTGAATAGTCACACGCAAAGATCTACTCGCTTACATGACCTAAATCCCTTGTGTCTAGATACGTATGCGGATGCCTTGCTACTCTCAGGCTGACTCGAGACAAACCGTTTTTCCCGACGAACCCATCAAGAAAGTAGCCAGGCAAAGCTATCAAAACGATTCAGACACCACAGTCCACGCCTTGCCCATTCAGTCATCCCAACAACTACAAATACTGCAGTAGAGACTAAGCAAACCTGAGTTCATGTTGAACTGCCGAACTGTCACCGCCACAGCCGGGATCACCCCAGGTAACGACCGATCCATCTGCCAGAATCGCAGCAAAGGCCCTAGTTGTGGCTTGAATCTGCTGCACACCCCTGAGCTGATCTCGAACTGCCGAACTATCACCGCCACAGCGGGGATCACCCCACGGTCACAACCGATCCATCTGCCAGAATCGCAGAAAATGCATAGTCAGTGGCTCGAATCTGCTGCACGCCCCTGAGACGATCTTGAACTGCCGAACTGTCACTGCCACAGCCGGGATCACCCCAGGTCACGACCGATCCATCCGCCAGAATCGCAGCAAAGGCCCTAGTTGTGGCTTGAATCTGCTGCACACCCCTGAGCTGATCTCGAACTGCCGAACTGTCACCGCCACAGCCGGGATCACCCCAGGTAACGACCGATCCATCTGCCAGAATCGCAGCAAAGGCCCCAATTGTGTTTTCAATCTGCTGCACCCCCCTGAGCTGATCTCGAACTGCCGAACTATCACCGCCAAAATTTAAATCACCCCAGGTAACGACGGACCCATCTTCCAGAATTGCAGCACAAGCCCTACCACGTGTGGCTTNGTGGCTTGAATCTGCTGCACGCCCCTGAGATGATCTTGAACTGCCGAACTGTCACTGCCACAGCCGGGATCACCCCAGGTCACGACCGATCCATCTGCCAGAATCGCAGCAAAGGCCCTAGTTGTGGCTTGAATCTGCCGTACACTCCTGAGCTGGTCTCGAACTGCCGAACTATCACCGCCACGACGGGGATCACCCCAGCCAACGACTGTGCTACCCCCATGACACCACAAGGCAAAGGCACCTTCTGTTGCTGCCAGTTGTGGTTGAAGTACCAGAGCTGTAAGGCACTCTCCGTCCTCTATCTCTGCTTCTTCTAAACTTTGCTCGAAATCGACTAGGACTCGATTCTTGGCAGTGATAAGCCTGAGGTGTTTTTTCCCAAAGGCTCGTTGGGCCGCTGTCCTTACATCTTGAACAGTGGAAGAAGGCAGAAGTGTGAGAAGTTCAGCATGCCCACTTGGCACAGCTACATTTATTTGAATCATCTGAGAAGTCCTGAAAATCTTGACCACTCAAAACATCGGCAATGACTCGAGCCAAAATGTGCCAAATGACATCAAGTGACTTCTTACAACCTTAAGCAAACAAGTATGCCAGCCAAACTGCATATTATACATGCACATGCATGCATGTATGCATTTGTCATCATTTGTCGCCCCAGCCACTCCCTGTCTCTCTCTCTCTCTCTCTAATCTTCGACAAAAAGAAGAAATTTCCAATTCTTGCAACTACCCATATCATCTCCTCTTTTGCAGCCCGCTATTCCACGCAAAGCGAAAGGACACACAGGAGCCCAGACATGCGTGGGAGCGCTGGTACCGCCCTAGGATCCGGGAGAATGTGTCAAAGGTCTGATGGAAATGATCTGGTTGTTTGAGTACGTGAGCGCTCTGAAGTCAGAACAAATGGCTAATAACATATGGGATTCCCCCCAAGTAAAGCTCTGAGAGGTTCGTGGCACACTACAACGTCTGGTGCTCTGCATCTGTTTCGGGACTCTTGTAAAGGTGTATGTCACTTGTTGCAACAGTTTCTCTACGCCGCATCTATTGAATAGTGTCAGTGTATTTCGAAGGTGGTGATTGGGACCATACTATGACAGGACACCTATAACTTGTTTCACATATGGTCAACATTGGTCAACCATTGAAGTATTTCAATCTGAATCATCTTTCACCATGCATAGACAAACACTCCAATATGATGCCACGAGCATCCCAGTCCGGAATGGCGGCCCGAACCTTTGATCTTGAGATGACAGGTACTCACTATGTATATATCTCATGTATATATATATATATATATACATCATATTTTTCAACGTCTTGGCATGTAAAAGAATTGCGCTGAAAGCAATACCAAGGAGCAAAGAGATTTTGCAAAAGTGGCCACCTGAGCCGGGTCAGCAGTAGATAGTTCCCATCAATCAAAAGCCAAGGAAAAACATGAACACCTGTATATGCATAAATCACCTGTAGCATCTATAAATCAATATCTACCCTTAAAGTTTTATAGTGTTTATGTAAAGTCACTCATTGAAAAATCAAATGTATCGTCAATCAGTTGATCTAAGCAATTGATATTGTCAAAACATCCCATGCATCCACTGGTGTTTTGACCATGCCAAATGGTTCGGTGACTCCATCAACACTAGCTCTCCCCCCTCCATGGGCGGCTGCTTTCCATGGGCCACCGGACCCCAACATCAAACCAAAGATCCAAACCATCGGTTCATTGGGCACCTAGTGGCAAACAAAGAGGAACTTCGGATCGTTTGCTTTCCGTGAAAACGGGGACGAAACATTTGGGGAACTTTATTTGGAGGATTTTCAATATCTAAAGATACAAATATCAACCCACGTGTACAAGTTCATGTGTCTTTTTGAGTTCGCAAAAACAACACCCAAAATACATCTTTGGTCGGTCACCTAAAGTTAAGCAATTCAATTGAATGAACTCCAATGCAGCTGGACACCGTCGGCCCGCCTCTATAAAACCTCAGGTGGAAGGTGACTGAAACATTTCAAATGATCGGACGTGAAATCTTCTCAAACATTGGAAGCTGAATAGGAAGGAACAAGTGAAGGGACACTGGGTTTTACTTTTTGGAAATTAAGGATGGTACTGGGTTACTGGCAATGTGGATGGCTCCTATCCCAACATCCCAAGTGTAAGATTTCGGCCACCAGGGCCACTCAATAGGGCTGATGCGACACGCAAGATGTAAAAAGCCAACA
The DNA here is from genome assembly GCA_000507305.1 of Breviolum minutum Mf 1.05b.01. Lineage (NCBI taxonomy): Eukaryota > Dinophyceae > Suessiales > Symbiodiniaceae > Breviolum > Breviolum minutum. The sequence goes on along the minus strand of DF239450.1, from coordinate 157,314 downwards.
CACTACATCTGATATGCACACAAATATAGGACATGTTTTCAGCATGTTCGCTCTCTTCATGTTTTTTTCCATCATAATCATCCTCATCCTCATCATCGATCATCATCATCAACAAGAGTTCCTTCCAACTTTAATCAAATCCCATGTTCATCCTCAGAATCCATCGCCTCTCCCTTTTTTTCCGTTTTTTATTGGGTAACGAGTTACTCAACATCTCCAGCAATCGGTCCACGGCCCTGCCAAAGAAGCCTTTAGGTTGCAACTCCTGGAAGCTTTCAGAATCGGGGGTAAGCCACAACCCAGTAGCTCCAAGTATCCCTCAATCCATATGTCAATGTTTATATTATATATAACATATATAAATTTATGTGTATATGTATATAACATATATATGTATTTAGATGATGTAGATAGTTGATAACATAAACAATAGCACTAAACGCAAAGACACACTATTTTATCTTATTGCACTTTATTGGGTAGGCTTTCCATTGCCGATTAGCACCGAGCACCTGCAAGGAGAGACTTTGCCCCCCAAAACCACTGTGCCACACGCCCAATGAAAGCCCACCTCTTGCGCTGGTGGTAGGCTGTCCGCTGCAATTTCAGCGTTCAACCTGGTTCCATCTTGAAATTCGCTTTTCGAAAAGCATGAGGAAATATGTACAAAATGCCCAGAAACCCATACACTTTTCGTGAGAATTATGCCTAAACAGCCATGCCAGCTGGTTAGCCTTTCATTTATCCAGCCATTTTCCGGGACGCCAAAAACACAAGATCCAACAGCCGGAGGAGTCGCCACTCTCCCCTCATCTAGGCTTTACAATAGGAAATGTCTCTTCTTTCAGCATTTCTCTGGTGAAATGTTAATAATATGATCAAGTAGAAATTTACAAACACATAGCATTGCTATGAAACTTGAGGCAGCCATACATTTCTGATCACCCACGTCCATCAATCCTCGCTCCACCGTGCTTCCCGACGTCACCACTAGTTCCATGTCCTGGGAGCTGGCAAATACCGTTGCTGCCAGTGCTAGGCTTTGCCATGTAACCAAATGGTAGATTCCGGTAGGTTCACCCAAATCTCATGCGAAACATGTTGTAGGCAAAGATTTTCGTTGAAACTCTCTGCATTTATCTAAGTAGTGCAATGAAACTTCAAAGAACCGAACCGTTTGACACCACACTCTCTAGTCACACCTTCACCTGGTTTAGTTAAAACACATGAAAAGCCCAGATCCTTGATACCAGCAGAATCATGACCGGCAGCCTGGGTCAAGCGGTGGCATGTACTATCGTCAATATACAGCAGCGCTTGAGGGTTTCCCAAGATCAGATTCCTGTAGATATTTGGTAAGTACTGTATTCTATGAGACACCTTTTGCCCGTTGGATGGAGAACGCATCGCGAAATTCTAGATGCACTAGAAAATTTCTTGTGCATATATAGAGACGAAAGCAGATGCAAGCAAACATGTTCTGCCTACATACGAGCACAGTAAATATACACATACACGCGGCCAGAATCAAGCCTGCCAATACAATACAAAAGGCCATTCACGAGGCTGACTTTCTACCAAAATCGCGGCTCATGTCGGCCCTCACCTGCAGTTTTTGCAGCCACTGCGTCAAATCACGACTTGCCTCGGGGGATCAGTGGTGTGATGACTGTGACGTGGGAGTCTCCTTGAAAATGTGAGACAGTTCCTGAGCAAAATCAAGAGCAACAGGAAAGTCATGTAATTACCTGCCTACTGTCTACCAAATTTCCCATCTTACAAAAGAACATTTACCTAATTATATATATATATATATATACACATTAACATATCATATAAGGAGGTGCAGTATAATATACTGACAATAATACGTATATATATATAAACATATATACTGTATATATATATATATAAATAACTTCTACCAATACTGTTGATGGAAGAACTCCTGCACCACCTGGAATGTAAACAAACCCTTAAAAAAAGAGATAAACTACCTATCAACTGGTTTGCCGGATTTCAGCCATCGATTCCAGCAACACCAGGACTTGGCCCTCCACCAGCTCACGACCGATCACCTCCTTGGGGTATAGGATAGCCTCCAAGAGTGGGTTGATGATGATTGGTCTGAAACGGTTGGTTGAAATAGGAAATATGACATCTGTTTATGTATGTTTTATGTGTGAATCATACCTTTTCACCGCAAATATTGAGATATGACAACAGGTTGTGGCTTCAAAATGGGAGTTTCTCGAAATGTGAACCAAAAAAAAAGACACAAGCATCCCTCCTACTTTCATGGCTGCAACATGACAACTGAAACAAGATTGTCCCCAAAACTTCATGTTGTTCGCAATGAGGTCATGGCATATTCATCCACAACTTAGAGGTAGTGTATACAGCATCCATATTGGGTTCTATCCCAAAAAAGGTAGAGTTCAGGTTAAGCTGGAGCTATAGCTTCTGCATATAAACAAAGTGGTGTGTTTGAATTTTAACTCGATTTTTCTATACTCTCTTCTTCCTTCTGTAGTTGCTAACGTTGGCCGGGGAGTTCTGGATCCTCGAAATACTCCTACCGTAGGAGCGCCTTTTGAGCTGAAAGTGCTAAAACCTCACAGGTTTTCGGTGAACGAGGGGATTTTTGATGGCTTGGAGAGTCCCAAGTTGGGATGGCTTGATGTCTTAAAGAAGGAGTTGTGAGTTTGAGAAAGAACTCAAGTCTTGCAAATACCACAAACATATCCAAAAGTTGAAGGTTATGACTTTCGTTGACTTTCAAAGTTTTTGGATGTTTGCATATTTGGGTCACCAAACCGTTCTATGAGATATTAGGTAGATATTAGTTGCCACAGGTTTCGAGGCTGACGGCTTCTCACCGCTTAGGGATTGAAAAACAACACACTGGCCTCGGACATGAATTGTGCTTTCAGAAGCCGAACTTTTGAATATAATCTGAGATGGAAATGTAAGTTTCAACCAATCCAAAATCAAGGTATGATTCAACTTCAACCCTTGACCTGCCAGATCCTTTCCCATCACTGATTTTGGCCCAGCCAAGGTCACCCACTGAAACACCTTTGGCTGATTCTTCAGCCTGCAGCGAAGTTAACCTGAGCGCGCAACTGTGTGGAGTGTTGCAGGTGAGCACACCATCTGCAGTTCTGAAGATCGATATGGAAGCCACATGGTAGGCAACCCGGGCTTTGGTAGGTGTCTTTCATTTCCGTAGCATTCATCTCGTGATTCTATGTCTGCTACTTCTTCTTGTAAAACCAGCGGTGGAGTGGAAGAGCCAAGTTCAATCACGAGCCATTTTGCTGGTTGGTGCTTAGGCAAGGAATCAAACGAACGATCTGAGTTATAGCCAATGATACGGGGTCATTCCAAGATTTGGAGTTGTACCGTGCCCAGCACCAGTTGTTTTGAGGGTCAAAAGAAGGCCACCTTTAATTGCTAGGTGATTTTCATACAAAACGCTTTCCGGCTTCAACAGGATGGTAGTCATGTTGCAACAGTCATGATGGCACCGTACTATCCGTACTTTTGAGGATTATCATACGTTTTTGATGTACATTTTGCTGCTTCTAAGCCTGGAGGGTTTTTGCCCAACTTGTATTTAAAATTGTTTTTTTTTAATGTTTGTTGGTATGAACACTCATTCAAGTTGGGATGGGATTTGTACCACCGGCTTGCGGCTTGCAGCACATTGCAAACCTCTTTGGGCATTACTAGCGGCCAGCAAATATGCACCATTATCCGTAAGAAAACCTCGTACACAGATGACAACAAGTTATAAAAAACCAACAACTTCTCACCAAACCTCCGCCCGACTTCTTTTCACCAAATGTGGCCGCTGCTTTTTTTGGCTCATCTTTTCTTCACCGACTCTGCTGGTTTCCTCATTGTCAAACCATGGCGAGCCATGATTCTTCGCGGCCAAAATCAAGGCTCGACATCCATGGCGGATGTTGGTGTCATGACGAAGGCTTGGCTCAGATGGAAGGAGTTGCTTCAAGGTCAAACCAACGACTTGGACAGCTTCCTGCAGGTCTTCGGGATCGGCTTCAATGGCCCACCCTGGTGGCCATCCCCAAATTAAGGTTTTGTTCCTTACAACTACCCAAGGTCACCGAAAAAAAGCTGACAGTTTGAAGGGTGAGTCTTGAAGCATCCAGCTTGGCAAATTTTAGTTCTGAAAGTTTCTGGCAATGATTGCACAATCTCAAAGAATGAGCATATTTAGCGCATTCAAACGAACCTAGATATGGATCATTAGGGATCTACACATGCAGCAACATAGCCAGCCCACCATACACACAAAAACACTACCGTATGTCTTGACTCTCCAGGACTCGAAATGGTTCAAAAGCTGGACGGATATCTCAAATATCTGTATACATTTATATACATGTATATACAGCATTTTATATCTTAATATATCTAGTTGGCACATTGGCACAAGGCTTCAAAACCGGGCCAGGTAAAAGCCAAGATGCTGCTTGCTTGCCAACCTCCCATTCCAAACAATCCAGTGGAATACATGGCTCCACGTGTTGAAGCTCACAGAACCTTGATGTCCAGTGTCCAGTCATCCAGTCCCGTTCAGGTGGGTCCGGTTGAAAAGGTGAGATCTTAGAGTTGTTTTTGGATATCCATCATGGAAACGAAGCACAAAAGAAGAAAAACATAGGGATATATAAGGCATTCATAAGGCAATGATAACGATCTATTGTGATGAAAAGCAGTTTGGAAGATGTGTTATGCAGGTGTGATTCTACCTCTGTATGATCATCTGCCACTCTAAACAAGTGCCTCATGCTTGATTCGGAAAGCATTTGGGTTTGATAATTGTTTCTGATTGATTCAATGGGATGTCGTGCTTAATCCGGCCAGTTATAGATAAGGGTGTCAATACTCCAGACCCGAGTATGCTTTGCCAGCAGCTGATCGAAAGATTCTGCCTGGGGGCTTGTAGTGGTCACCATGCTCCTCATAAGCATCTGGGCGAACTCGGACTTCGACGACCAGTCTGAATCGATCATTTCCCACACGCAAGTCTGGCAAAGAATACAAGCAAAAGGTGTACTGAAATGATGGAGATAGATAAATCCTGAGTGCTCAGCAGTTTCACATCAAACACATCAAAGAAATATGAGTGCAAGGCCAGCTTCAAGCAAGTATTCAAGCAGTTCATCTATCTAACCAAATGTAGATACTATCTACAATTACAATGGTGTTCAGCGGCCTTAGTAACGAATTTTGGGGTTTCTTACCAGCGTCCTTTCTTGAAACCCACGCCGCGAAGTTTCTGCTCCAGCAGTGACTTATCCCACACGGACCAGCAGTCTGGGTACCATCTCAAGCACTTTAGTCATTAAGCAAAACGCAGCGATGAACATCATGACATGATTCAGGTCATCCCATCAACTGCTCAAGCCACCAAATCATCACCTATTTTCTTATTGTCGTTGAAGCGTGGAAGAAGGCATATTCATTGACGAAGAATCAAAAAAAAAGCAGCAACATGCAGCAACTATAAAGCAGGAAGTGGAGAAAGCCACATCGAAGAATCCAAACACAGTAACACTTCTGACAAACAGGGCTCATATTAAGCACAAATGGAAACGTCCGGTTTGTACCCAACGGACTGAACAGTTCCCAAAACACCTCCTTTCAACCTAGTTTATTCTCCTTCCATTCCCCTCATCCCTTCACCATGCAGTTGCCAACCCATTCTCAGAATCCTTGGGAAGGTCTAGTTTTCAATGACCAAGGCTCCCCTTTTTGCCCACCTTCAATCCCTTTTGAGCAATCTCTTCGATACGATGTAAACTGCTCCCATGCCAGGCCCGTTTCCAGGTACGTTCCAACATGACGGCCTGCCCATTGGACCTGGCATTTCTGGACTGGTGGATCCTTGTGGAGAACATGTGGGGTAAGTTGACTAGGTGACAGCATACCAATGCATACCATCTATATAAAATATCCAAAAATCAGGATGTTTATTTTTTTTTCGGAAACTCCAGCACCGTGGTAGAGAAGTAGCCTCCATGATTTGCTTCCATTCATTTCCATTCATCTGGGATTGTGTCATCTAGGTCATGATCATCTGTAAGTGTGGTTAGTACAGTTGCAGCCCTGCTTGGGGCTGCTTGGGGCAAGTGGCAGGCAGTAGGCTTTACACATATCCAAATGTCATGTATATACCAATTCCGACACTCCAACCAAGCAGAATGGTGGTTTCTGGTTCCAACTTCCCACCCAGGCACGCAGGCTGCAGGGCGAAGCTGATTGCCCCGAAGGGGCGGATGCCGTTGTGACGGAAGCGAACTTCACCAATGGGCCGCGAGGCATGCACCGAGTTCCTTGGGTGGTTTTGCAGGTAATAGCTGATTTTGGGGGTTTTGAAGGGGGTCAGTACAAAGGGTCATATATAACTTTACTTAACGTAAATTAATGTATTCAACTTTATCTTACTATGTGACTATTGGCCAAAGATGGCCAAATAGCATTGGTCTTTGTCCTTTCTTGATTGGAAAACCGTCAGTGATTAGAGCTGGCCTTCATTTTCCTATTTTGCCACTAGCGCCAGGGTCGCCCAAAGAGCAAGCTTTGCAGATAATCTATACCCTCCTTCTTCACTGACCTTTTCACTTTTGAGGGAAAAAGCAAGCACTGACCTACCACTATCTCTTCCACTACCCTGCCCTATTGGGATCGCGGTGCCGGCCATTGGTCTCGGAGATCAAGCCTTGCTGTGCCAAGTGCTTCAGGAAGGGAATGTTCCTTGAAGGCAACAGGGTAAGGATACTCTGCAAGGTGATGATTCTAGGTAGATGCTTGGTGATTGCAACAGTAACGTGGATCACAAAGAATCTGTGATGAGGGGTGAAATGTGGACAAGTTTCATTGGATTTCCACCTGAATTGCCGAAATTCTACCAGACAAAAAGAGCATTTGAGTCCAAACCAACTTAACAAGGAACAGCTTGTTATAGTACGTGCCTGCTAGTGAGGGATAACCTCCAAGGTAAACTATTGCTCGCATTAAACAATTCCGGTTTAAGATACCTTCTGGCGACTTGAAGCTTTGGATACTGGAAACCCCTTCTGGTGAAGAAGGCAAATCAACTGATCCACTATATGTGGTGGAATCTCATCCTAGTCCTAGTCACTTCCAACACTTTTATGGAATTAGTTGGAAACACCATCCTGGAAAAAGTCGTTTGGGGAAAGATCTTGTTGAACTTCTTTCTTGTTTCCCATAACCAGTATTCCAAGGTTAAGGTGCTCGATGGCCCAATGGTGTGGTCGCAGCATTTCATGCAGCTTGCGATCTTCCCCGGAGCCTTGGAATGGACTCAACATGACTTGCATGACCCATCATCATCATCATCATCATCATCATCATCATCATCATCATCATCATCATCATCATCATCGTCATCGTCATCGTCATCGTCATCGTCATCGTCATCGTCATCATCATCATCATCATCATCACCATCATCATCATCATCATCATCATCATCATCATCATCATCATCATCATCGTCATCATCATCGTCATCGTCATCGTCATCGTCATCGTCATCGTCATCGTCATCGTCATCGTCATCGTCATCGTCATCGTCATCGTCATCGTCATCGTCATCGTCATCGTCATCGTCATCGTCATCGTCATCGTCATCGTCATCGTCATCGTCATCGTCATCGTCATCGTCATCGTCATCGTCATCGTCATCGTCATCGTCATCGTCATCGTCATCGTCATCGTCATCGTCATCGTCATCGTCATCGTCATCGTCATCGTCATCGTCATCGTCATCGTCATCGTCATCGTCATCGTCATCGTCATCGTCATCGTCATCGTCATCGTCATCGTCATCGTCATCGTCATCGTCATCGTCATCGTCATCGTCATCATCATGATCATGATCATCATCATCGTCATCGTCATCGTCATCGTCATCGTCATCGTCATCATCATCATCATCATCATCCTCATCCTCATCCTCATCCTCATCGTCATCGTCATCGTCATCGTCATCGTCATCGTCATCGTCATCGTCATCATCATCATCATCATCATCGTCATCGTCATCGTCATCGTCATCGTCATCAGCATCATCATCACCACCACCTCTACCACCATCATAATCATGAATAATTGAATCAACTGCATCTTCTAACACCCAGGTCATTCTCACCTTCTCCCTTTTTTCCCAGCAACTTTCAGCTGCCAAGAAACCCCAAGACAAAGGTGCTAGTGACCTGAGGACCTCTCCAATGCCTTGAAGTTTTCCAGAATCATCACCTGAAAGGTAGATCCAAGAGCTGGTCGATGCAAAATTACCAGTGATGCAAATGACTCCTGACGATATCTAACACCAAATAACTACTGATGATAGTACTACTTGGTACATTATTACGTTTTGTCATTGATATATTACATAACTTAACAAGTATCAGTGTAAAATAATGTATACGGCATATCAAACCTCTTTTTTTGGTACACAAATCGAGATTTGAATTTTTGATATCTACTTCCTCGCAAGTGGAATGCCACTTTACCTATTACTTCTGAAAGGACATGCACTTCACCTTCCACTGGAGAACTCCACCAGCTTTCCGCTAATGCTAGTCCCAGGCACGTACGTAGTGACGCACTTGGAATGCGTCTGTATAGACCTCAATGAGCTGATTAGGAATGGTTTTAACGCAACAGCCGTGGAACACAAAAACAAGGGGCCAAGGAACAATGTTGCCATGTCTTCGACCGAAGAACTTTCAACTCATGGGCCATGTGACAAGAACTTTGAAAGATTATGGTTCTCACCCAAATTCAAATGATCCAAATGTACCAGATCCACCATATGATCATGCTCAAAACTTTCCATGAAGGGTTTGCATGGAGACCTTTGGTTGTGCTAGCCAAGATGCTGGTTGCTTGTCTTGCCACAAGAAACCTAGGCTAGCGGAATGCAAAGTACCAAGGACAACGTGTATAATTGAAATATCAGTTCATGTATGCACGCAATGCCAGTAGAATGACCTTGCAAATGCAAATGCAGTAAAAAGATGCTTCGCAGGGCGTAGCACATGATTTCAAACAAACACACGTTTTTCCCGTGAAACACCGGTAAAGCCATGGCAAATGATTGAATCCGGTTCTATCATACCCAACCTCCCCGCAATCCTCGGCCACCAAGATCACACCGAGACACCCACATCTTCCAGTCCAAAAAGACCTTCGGCTTCAATGGGTGTCACTGCATCCGTTGAAGGTGACAAACAATAAAAGAGCTGATCCTCAAAGTAATCGCCATAAAAGGTGCCTAAACGACCTTAGACCATGTTGATAGTGTATGGAGAAAATTGGTGGCTGGTTGCTTGATGTTGATCTGTTTGATGGTTTCAATGTTCTTCTTCAGTTGGCTTTTTTATTGGTCTGTGTATGGGTTCCATAATTGGTAAGAAGCCTGCCTTTTGAACAAATCTGAGAAACATTACGTAGTTTTGCGGTGACGGAGCTGAGGCTGTTCTTTATATTTAGTTGTTGGTTGTCCACATAGGTTTTTCGTCGACCAGGGAACTAGGACCTTAAATGGAGCCCACCTAGTCCAAAAAAGTCCAAAATCGGATCAAAGTGGACATTCTCTGAGAGGCACAGAAAGGTCATGATTTGAAATCACAAGAATTTCTTGCTTCAGAAAGGGAAAGGGGCACTGGATAGTGAGAGGATGGGTAGTTCACTGAGATCCTTTGGCCGACCAGGTTGTCAGGCCTCTTGACGCCGAGTGGCCGTCTTTGTTTGAGTACAGCAAGAATTCCGTAGCATAATTCACCTTGGTGTATGGTGTATGTATGACTTAATGCATCCTAATGCTACAGCAGCACGCCCATGAGCATTAAAATATGTGACAAAAAGTGGTGGTTTCAAGGCTTACTCGAATCCATAAACAACTATCAAACAATGGCTCTCCTTACCTGCAATGAAGAAAAACTCCCGAAAATTGAACCTCAGTGTCACAGCTGCATAAATGGTCAGCTAAGGAACCAGGGAGAAACTTCCTTTGTCATCTCGCTCCAGCAGTTTCCACCAATGTTCTTCAAAATCGCCATGGTAACATCCCAGCAAACCATCTTGCGTGACGAAAATGCTACGATCTGAAGCCAGGTGGTATAACTTCACATATCCTGTAAAGACATCCTTGGAGGTAAGGATGTCTTTTTGGAAAGCTTGGGGTATGCCCTTTGCCACACAAACATTGACAGGGAAAGCCCACCAAGCTTTCTATATGTTCCTGAATGACAGCAACTAGTACGATATCAAAAGGCAGCATGATGTGAAAGTCAGAAGTGAAGCACATGAAATGCGAAGCAAATGCTGTAGCACTCCCAAGTTCCCAAATTGCAGATCCACAAGTGCCTCGAATGTCAGAGATCTGATATGAAGCCGAGCGTCCATTCCGGGGACTAAAACGAAGAGGTGGAAGTCCGTTGGAACATCATCATGAATCACATGTCCATCATGAGTGGCTCCCAAGTACCTGGGCATGTCCGCAGGGTATCTTCTTGATTCTCCTTGTCTGGGGGGCAAATTTCAAGTATATAAGTATTCTATATCAAGTGAAAGAGAGAGAAGAAGCGAAAAAAGAGGAAGAAGAAGCAAAAGAAGACGCCAAAAAGAGGACGCTGCATAAGAAGAAGCCATAAGAAGCCAATATACAATCAAAAAACAATATTCGACAATTCATTCCAAGAATATACAGTAAATGTAAAGAATATAAACAGGGCCGCTATAGTGCATACAACAGCAGGATCTATTGCGACCAACTTCAAGCTTGCACCAGGACACCTTCCACTCTGCCTTCCTCGCACGTAGAACGCCCCGCGGTGTTGGTGCACCACGGCCGCGCGGGTACATCGCCCACGGAAGTGGCCGATTTGCCGCCAGCACCAGGCGGAGATGAGAACCTTCGGGATGCAATGGTTGGGTAGTTGGATAGTTAGGTAGTCAGGGAGATCGTTTTCCTGGTAGCACTGAGACCTTGGGGAGTCAAAGAAAGTACAAATATGATTTGTGGAGATCATTCCTGTCTTGTCCTTGTTGGACAATGACTAGCCTAGCTGGCAGCTACGAGTACAGTTGGCATGCAGAAAGCTGGTTAGTGAAGGAATGTGAACGTGATTGGTCATTTTAGGCTCTTCACAATGCCATTCAGTAAATGCCAGTACATTCAGTCCAGCAATAATCAATAGTCGTTCGATAATCGCCTTTTTAATGACATTGCCCTGAATTCAAAATTTGACAACACAGCGGCAGAAGCGACATTAGAAAATGGAAACTCACCCAGTATGGTATGGGCATCATTCCAGCTTGTCTTGTGCCGTGCCCATTGAGGCTCCTCAAAATCTTTAAAGCCTGGAAAAGCCAACCTACCTGCTCCCCCCCTGCCAAGCTCAGCCATGATACCCCAACAGTACCTTTGACAGTTGGTTGCATCTTCCCTTGTGAACTGAGACCATTGAGACCTTTGGGTAATAAACGGCCAGAGCATGGTTGAAGGGCAATCACACTGCTGCGCACTTGCATGGCATCCATGTGTCACCCGTTCGGCCCCGAGAGTCATTGATATAGCTGCGGGAACTCAGAATTTGCTGGGTAGAGGCTTGGTGGTATATGTGGGCATTATACCCATGAAATGAAAACCACTCTGAGTCATGAATTTCAGAAGTTATGGAAAAGTGATAAAGCACTGCAAACACGATTTTCATCCAATTTTCCTTTCTTATGAAGGTGTCGTTCTCATACGATGAGTGCAAGGAGTGGGCTTTGCATGCACTTCTAACAATGTCTCAAATGGTCTCAGGTTGGAGGAATCCGGGCACGCTTGAGGTTGCCCTGTTCACCATGACAATGCCTTCCATGTATCATGTCGGTCCAATGAAAGTTGGACCGAATTCAGCTTTGTGCTTTCAAGCTGCGGTCACCGGGCAATATTTAGCCGTGGGTTCTTCCTCCATGTGGCTGATAGGTAAAGAAACGTGAAGGAAAGGAAATTTGGAAATTTGAGGGTCTAACATTGATGAATATTCAAGAAGATCGAGGATGATGTATAAACCATCAATCAATCATGACTACAAAGATTGATGCACCAAATATTCTGAATTAAACAAAAGGTCAAGTGCAGAACGGATACCTGAAACATCTTCTAACCAAGATTCTCCATCCATCATTATTGAGTCTGTCAGTGTCTTGCTGTACTATGTGGCAACACCAAGCACCAGGCACCACATCTGCTACAACATTTGCTTCCTATCTCTTTCATTGTGGCTTAATTGTGCCAGGGCCAATGTCAACATCAAAGATCTCATCTCAAATCATGAAGTCGTTTCTCATTTCTCATCTAATCAACCTCCATGAACCTATCAAAGAAACCACTTTCTTGTGACATTAGCTGACACTTCAACCAAACCTCCAAACCTTGGTCACCTTAGATTTGCCATCACACCACAAATCCAACCATGTGCGCTCGGTTAGGCCCAGCTTTTCGTTGCTTCACACGTCAGGCCCGGCTTCAATCACTTCAATCACCTGATTATTTTGTAAGACTTTCAAGAATCTCTTTTCTTGAAAATCTTACAAAATATTCAATTGTCTGAAATCTTGTTTGCTTCAGTCGCATCTAATGCCAAGTGTTCTTCAAAGGCACGAAGCGTAGCTTGGTTGAAACGGCGCAGTTGTTTTTCTTGCAATGTGTCCTAGGCATCAAAGCTGGTGGCACTTCATCCAAATATCATCCTACCTTGTCATCCCATGAGCCATCAACCTCGACTCCCCAAAATTCATTATTCAATAAATTTCATCGGAATTTTCACCACCCAATCGTCTCACTTACTACTAGTAAGTAGATCCAATATTCCGACCCTGTCATGAAGACTTGGGTAATGGTTACTGTTTTGGTCTCCAAAAAGTCAGGCTGGTTTGATGACCCGAAGCAAGAGTTACAAACAGCTTGAAGCTTCCGGAGCCAACTGAGGCCTCTTTACATCAAGGACCTTCTCACTTGCTAGCCAGACCCTTGAGTAGCTGCCAGCCACCCATTAACTATAAAGAAACAGCTAGTCTAAGGTTGACGTAACACTTGCTGCAGGTTTCTACAAAGAGGCTCCTCGTCTTCCAACCCTGGACCGAAAAAAACATAATGTGGCTTTTGGGACAGGCTACTTCTAGATCTTACAGTATCTCCCTTCATGCTCTCATGCACCAAAACTCACTAGTATCTATACACACGCATACATCACCTGCCACATCTTCCAGGCAAATGTCATTCAACCGTCGTTGGCGTAGAAGTTCCTTCAGCTGCTGGGTGGAATTCACATGGACTGCCTCTAACTTCTCTCTAGCGGCATGCAAATCCTTGGGGCTCCAGGTTGGCCGCGCACGTTGTAGGAACCTGAGATGTCAGCAATTCAAATCCAAAGGGAATGGGTTGATGGAATCGAACCATGAAGATATGAACATGAAAATGGTTTTCAAAGTCAATGTCAGTCATATCTGAGTCATGTCATATTTGACTCATACTGTAAAATCCATCGTTGGCATGAAAGGGAAGCTCGTGTTTGCAGTATCTCACAGCATCTTCTCATCTGCAACTGAGGTGTTCACTCCAACAACGACTCGCAGGGAAGCAGAAAGCGATCCTGGGAAAGGTGAAGCCATGACGGGAAACAACCACTTTTGATGCAACGAGATGAATCTATCCATAAATTACATCCAATGACTCAATAATTATGAGCAATGAATTCAAAATTACACCATGATGAGGATGTATCCAACCAATTCCAACAAAAACCAACAAAGCTTGCACCCAACGTTTGAGCATTTCCCTTTGCCAAAGTATCCACATCCATTCTTTCAGCTCCCTGAGGCCCATCTGAATCGTCCCTGCTGAGCGCCAACCAGGAAGCACTGCGTACCGCTGCTGACGTATCACCCAGTCCGTGGTTGAAGATCTCCAAAGACCTCCACGTGTTGGAGGTAGGAAACACGTGGTTGGTCAAGAACTCAGCTATAAATCTGAAGAACCATTTACTCACTTGGTCCATTTTCTCCCAAAACCTTTGGTCCAGAAAATATAGAACAGAAAAGCCTGAAAAAACATCAGTCTTCTTCCTTAACCATTCTGGATGGGTTTGTTTAACTTCAAAAAATACGGTAGGGGTATACAATAGTAACTAAAGTACCTTAATGTAATTCTCACTGGAAGGAATCCAATGAACACTTTAGCTCTTTTATCAATACACCAACCCTGGCCTCCGACAACCACAGCTCATGGTGCCCAGCACCGTGATTGCCTTGGCCTTGACGTTGGCCACAGGATGTGTGGTGAACAACATCACGTCCTGGCCGCTGGGACCAGCTGCTGAAATTCAACCACACGAATGTGGACCCATCAATATATTGTACAATTAAATGTGCAGTAACTACTGTAATGAAATGGTTTCTATGTTTTGGTTTCGATTTAGATGTAGGGCAATTGTAGGGTAATCATGAATGGAAAACGGAGCACAAAAGACACAACTGTTTGGCTCAAGGTTTCTGTTTTGCTGCTTGATGTTTGGGCGATCGATGGACACGGCATGTGCAAGTGTTGGAGGGTTGCTAGACTCCTAGACACAATAACTTTTCCACACTTCTCTTCCAAATATTTTCTACCTCATAAGGCATAACGCATCAAGACTGCGTCACACAGTCACAGAAAACGTACGGTGGCTTGAGACCATAACAAGACTATGACCATTTCATACTCTTTCACCATCCATCTCACCTGGATACTTGACACCCCCGCTTGCCTCCAACACTTCGTCTTGGTTGCTTTGGGAGAGGAAGGAAAGAGTTTTCAGAGCCGCCAAGGACCATCGTTCATCTTGTGGATGACGGTGAGCTCTGATGGTCTCCAACACCGCGGTGCTGTCCAAGCAGCAAAGATGCTCCTCTTATCGTAAGGGGGTTGCTTACCCTAAGGCCCCTCTTACTGTACAAGGAATCGGCACATGATAATAGGATATACGTGCATCTGCTTGGACCAAAAGCATACATAATATGAGTTGAGGTGACCATTTCAGGACTGCACTTGCGTCTTGATTCTTTTCGTGTTGGTCTTGACACTCCTTTGACAGACATGAAACTCAAAAAGCATTCAGAAGGACAGTCGGGAGCATGGTGAGCAAACCCAAACTGCGCGTGGCATCCCGTCAAATACAGAATATGCCATCATCTGAATGAGATGTTTTAATTAATTTGCTGCTTGCCAATCCTCCTAAACTTTTACATTAGCAACAGCAACACAATATAATGATCGTTGACAGTTTATACATATTTATATAATCAATTTTAATCATATTGATGGCTGACCTGTCCACCTGTCCTGCGCTCCATGTCAATCCTGTATTTCTACTGGAAACTTCAGGCAAGTTTCAAAGAATCCTTCCTGAACTTCAGCAAACGAATCTCCCAAAGATGCTCTGGCGATGCAGCTCGAAAGCCTCTCTTTCAAGCCTGGCAAACTTGGGGGATGTATGATGTAGTGGCCACTGTTGTGGCTACAAATGGCAAAAAATGGGTGAAAACCAATGTCTTGATGGCAATGGAACTAAAAAATGGAAATGTTACATAATATATCGTAATATACATACAGTATATAAAATATATTATTAATCTTAATCTTTTATATATTGAAATAATTTGCATGACATAGCAGGGCGGTTATTTCGGTTGAGCAAATTTGTCAATCATTCCAATCCTGTTGACAGGATTTCTCAGAATTTGACACAAACCCATGATTCATGAATCATCAAACCGGAGTGTGAGGTGCGCACTTCACCGGTTGACATCTCTCTATTGAACAAGGATACCTGGGAGGCAGTGACCTGATCCAATTCATGTCCTACAGGTGGGTTTTATTGATCTTTACCAAGACTCCTCCCCAAAATTGTGTAGTAAAATTAGGGGGGGGGGTCTAGATTCACTTGCTGGGGTTGGCCCACCCTTTTTGTACTACCGCTAGTAGTTACAAAATTTCCCTTGGCCAAAAAAGGGACCATCGAATGTCCCTGAGTTCAAGGAACAGTTCTGAGCAGCACATTGGCAGCACAGCACCTCTAAAGCCATTGCCCTGACAGTTCCGGATGCCTGCAAAGAGAAGATTCTGTCCACAACAAAGCTCAACACTTGTGAAATATGTGAAACATAGGTAAAGCACTCACTAAGCACTGTCACACGCTTTTTGAAAACAGCCACTATCAATAAACTACGGCCTTGATGAAGAAAAACATGTCCCCTTTTTGAGGTATCACTTGTGAAGCCTCAACCCTCCCCTTACAGAGTGGGTAGCAGGGGAAATCTTGGGGGTGTATCTCATCTGTTGGTTGACGAAGGTACATCTTCCAAGCAGGCACAAACGATCTCCAACATCTGCCCTTCCAAGTGAGGTTGCAACTTCAAAAAAGCTCGTAGAATCGATTCCTTCACCTAGGTTTTTGGTGCAGCAACCTATGGCAGGTATGAAAAACAAGGCCAACATCAAGGTGACCAAAGGGAGCTTTTGTGATGATGAGTGACAAAACACGCATTGCATATTAAAAAACACAGTAACTGTATGAGTAATGTGCATTTATAATACATGCCTGTTTCAAATCTTAAGAGTAGAAAAAAAAAGGACATGCTTGCTACCATGATTCGCTGGAGGAACCGTTGGGCAATAGTTCCATGGCTACATCCAGCATCAATGATGATCCACCAAGGTGGGACATGGCACCCAGGGCAGCCAGTCGAATGCTGGGATCTGTATGATGCAACTTGCCTTAGGGACACACACGACATGGCTTTTGGTATGAGGATGGTCACTTCAAATTCCAAAGATACAACAAACACAGGGATTACGTCACAAATGATGTGGAGGTACAGTATAGGTAGATATCAGCTCAAAACAAGCCTGCTTGAAGGCGCTCAACGGCAGTGTGTGATAATTATCGACATGGATATCCCGTCTTTAAATATCCTACCGTGTGGCACCTGGGGATGAAAACGCATGAAACAAATGCTGCCATCATTTCTCACCTAGTGACTTTCCAAGATTTCGCGCCACTCTTCATTCAAAGGCGTCTCACCTCGGTACAATTTGTCCAACTTTTGTAACCGTAACCATCACATGACATCACCCAACATCCCACCAACATTGGAAGGCCAAGTAGAAACAAACAAATCAGCAAAACTTGGAAACATATGCACATATGTACAGCCCCGGAGCCTAACATGGAACATGAAAATGCATTGAAAAACTTCCCCCTTGCAACAGGAGACACCTCTCAAAACCACCATTTTTTTGGGGTTCCATGTTAATTTTCCGGGGTGTAAAACGTACAACACACCCAAGAAACTGGCCCTTTGCAAGGCCCACAAGCATCCATGCAGGTTGGGACCATCAAAGCGACAGCAATCCTTTAAACTCTGTGCTGCTGCTTTTGCAGTGAGACCCAGGGAGTCCAAGGTGAACAATGCCTCTCCCCCGGGATAGCATCAAGCATCAAATGGATCTTCAAACACAAGTTGAAGGTGGCAGGGTTAATCCATAGGTGCAAATATGCCCATGCAACGTTCAAATGCAAAGACTCACCATTCTGAAAATGAAGCATTGGTTTGCTTGGAAAATGGCAACCTGACTATGGAGGAATCGATTGCGGGCTCACTGGCGCCTATGCATACATGCAATTGCCCATGCATGAACCCATGCCTCCACTTGTGCATCTTGTGCACCCGGACGTGATTAAAAATAACTGAAAATATACGTATATATATTATACTTAGATTTTAGACATGATATCACAATGATACAATGCATAAAGATTCCGTATACAAGCTCAAATCATTTCATTCATTTCCCTCACAGGAAGTTCTCCTCAGGGCTGAACTTGGACAGTGTCTTGTTTTGCAGCTTTGCATTTATTACTTCCAAACTCAGAGGAATTTTGAGAACAGGTTTGAGGTGAAGCACCTTAGAAGTATTATTTCTAGCCTTCAAAAAAGCATTATAGCACTTCCCAAGACACTTAACTTCGGGACATGCTTCTTTTCCAACTTTGAAGGTACCTATCGTGGAGGTCCCTGTGCCTAGTAAGACCATCTGCAGTCCTACTTCTACTTCGCAAGCGAGGCTTCTGTTGAGCCTTAGGCGTTACGGCCTTACATCCGATATGTAGGTCCGGTTGTGTAGATGGTTCCTACCACCCAGTGATGGCACCTTCAAGGCTTCATTGCGAACTTTGACATCTGAAGATTTCAAGATGGTATCTGCAAGGCTCCGGCTTCCCACTGGCACATGTCGTGGTTCCTGTGAGCATCTGAACGGCAAATGGAGCCTATGAAGAGCAGCATCATTCTGCAAAGGTGTGGGACTTTCATGGAATTGAACTGCAATTCCACCCTTTTCCCGCGTATAAAGTTCTGGTCCCAAATCTCTTCCAACAAAAAACTGCAGGGGTTCATCATCTATCTAGGAATTTTGAGTCAAAGTTCCGATGATTAGGGAATTTGTCACAGGTGCGTGGCTGCTTGATGCATCGACTTGTGGTGAAATCAATTATCAACAGGGATCAAAACATGATGAGTTTATAAGGCGTCTATCCTCAAAGCATCTGCACTCGCAAATAGTACCTCTCCTTCATCATGAGGCTTAATAGCCCCTGCACTGCAGCCACGTGCACCATGACTGATCCATCGGTTCGCAAAGCAGTGATGAAGGTATCTAATGCGCTGGCATCAGTGCCAAGGACACTTTCAATAGACTCCAGTGCATCCAACTGCAATGCACCGCCAAATGCCTCAATTCGCTCAGACTTGCTGGGACTGGGAGTATCATTACGCTGAGCTAAGTAATTACTATCAAATGGCAACTAGACGCAAATGGTACGTATGCCTCCGACCTCCCAAACAAGTTATCTAAGAAAATAGTCCCGAACAATAGTTGACTATAAAACAATGAATGGTGCCATCAGAGAGACCATATTTTAAAAATTCTAAATCAGGTATAGATATATACACAAAATAATCAAATGCATATAAATGCATCAACAAAAACAACTTCTCGCATCCCCTTAGATCATATATCACTAGAACCTGAAGACTCTCACTACAAGTTGGTCAAGGCTCCAATGACTCTTGTAGCATCGTGGCAGCCTCCGGAGTGTTGCCACAGTGACGGAACACCGCACGCCGTGCGGAGCGGGCCACGTCCTCGTTGGGATGCTGGGCATACTTCCAAAGGAGCGATCTCCTCAGGGAGGAGATAGTCCATCGCTCCAAAGATGGCATGGCTGGTAGCATCACTAGTCACTTTCATTGAAGAATCATGTGGTGGACATGCATTTTTGCAAGGCAATTTTACGGACCCCAAGGCATAACCATCTTCAGGAAATAGGCTGTTGACATGTTGCGGTGATGTGCAAGAGTCATGGATGAACACTATAATCATAAAATTCCCCACGTTCAGGAATCATTCCGGGCAAAGGGGGTTTTTAGACCCACGTTCCAAGCGACCTGTTCACACTCCAAGCGTCACATCTTCGTCTTTGGAGCCAAACTGGCTCAGAAGATCTAAGTTCCGAATGGTCTTGCTGATGCTTTTGCAACAACCTGAGCGTGCAGGGGGCGCCCATGCAACAGTACCAAGCACCGTTTCACCTTTTACAAAATTTGAACAACCTTGCAACTCATTGTAAAATAGTGTAGTCAAAGAGACAGATGTGTTTCTTCACCAAAGACTAATCCATGCTGGATTTCAGTGTAAAGATATATACTAATCACATGATGCAGCGCCGCAGTGATTTTTAAAACTATTGTGCTTCCAATCTGGGGAAGTTCTGAATCCTTGCACTCTCAGCAACCCAAAAATCCCCAAATGACCCCCACAAAACCAACATGTTGCCCAGTCACTAAGGTCCTTGGAAAGCCCCTCCAAACAAACAATGAGATTCAGTGAAAGATGTCCAGTATCAGTGCTAAGGCCATGAAGTAATTGCCCATCCGACAGCACTTGGCCTGGTTGGTGTCACAGGTAACCAATCGTAGCAAATGAGAAATGATATCAATAAATCCACAACTTTGCACAATCTTAAGCCATGTTACAGCTTTTGAAAAACATGTTGTCATATATTTTTCAATATTATAAATATATATATATATATATTACCACTTCCTGAGCCCTCGTACTTTACGTAACAAGGTCCCAATGGCAGTAATTCTCGCGGTCAATACCAAACATTTAGAGTGGTGCATCCTTCCATCCACATGGCACGATGAAACCCGCTGCCTTCATCGCAGCAAATCTCCAAGCAATCCGTGGGGATGCCACGTAAGTGGAAGAAATGAGACTTCAAATGATGCACCGAAGTAGTCTCATCCAAATCCGACTCAATCAAAACCTGGGTGGGATTGTGTTTGAATGTTGGCAAAGGTACGAAACATACATGACACACTTTACGAAGGATCAAGTCCATTGGCAAAATATTCACTAATGATTGTGAAATCAGATCATGTGTCCACAGTACCTCTTGTAATCTAACTGTACTCACATGTATACACACTGAAAACCATTTGCCAAACCCCAACACACACAAACTCACTGTGACAGTGAAATTGATGGTCGTATAATTCTAAACATTATATGATGAACATATGTGAAAAATACACATATTAACATATGGGTGTTTCCGTAAATGGTGGTACCACCAAAACACCCCAAAATGATCATTTTTAGTAGGAAAACCCATGGTTGTTGGGTACCACCATTTAAGGAAACCCCCATATATTAACCGTGTATCCCCTTCTCACCATGAGTGGGTAGTGACTGGACCCGAGTCCCAGGCACTGAAGCACCGCTGATCAACTTCAACTCCACCGATGACACTTTCATGAAAGGAAGGATTCAGGATGGCATTCCCATAGGCTTCAAGGCAAATTTGGGAGGATCAAGTTCAAGAAACAGTAAGGCAAGTTAGAGATTTTCATTTGTCACTTGTATCTCCCTATGTCATGAAAGCAAACCTATCTGTCAACGGAGGTTTCATCTCTTGAATTGATCGCTTTGAATTGAGGTTTCAATTGAGAAACACAACTTTTACATGAATTCTTGAAGTTCCTTCAATGAAACAAGGATTCATGTGGCTCCATGTGGATCTATCTTTAAAAATATTTCAGCTTGGCTACTTTCAATGTCGCTGGGGCCAAACAATCATCCCAGCCCGTGCATTCCAACTAAGAACTTGAATGGTGTAAAACACAAAGAATGATCGAAGACACCACCACCTCAACTGGCAACAATTACTAAGAAAACAACCCAAACAAAACATCAAAAAGAAACAAAGGGGTACAAAGAGTATATTTGAGTCATGGGAAATCCTCCCACCAATTACAGTAACTAGCAATCTGGTGCGCCTACAGTTACTTATTGAACATAAATACATTATGATAAAAACCGTGTGATGAGTGATGATGTCCAGCTCCCTTCAACAAATAGCTAAAACTGCCACCAACTGAGCTTTCCCAAACGCTTGTCCCACACTTGAAGAAGTCTCCAGGCGTAGCCAGAAGCACCTCAAATGATGAGATCCCACCTTTTGAAGCAAGTGCTCCGGGTTAGATCCGTTTCCCTGGCCACGGCCACTGTGACCTTCTGTGAATAGACAGCTAGATTCGTTGAGTCAAGGCATTCCACTTGGCCCCTCGTTGTCCACTATACCATGCTACTTGAGGAGTTTGATCACAGTGAAAAAGCTCAGATTTCTTTCCAAAGTCCACTATGACTATTAGGACAAGATTTCGGTTTTGAACAGTATATACCCAATATACCACCAATAACAGCTTGACAGTAGTAGCAAGTCAAGTGAATACCAGTGATCAACTGCAGTGAAAGCAAACAGTCTCAATTGGATACGCGCTTTTTCTTGAGCCAAACGTTTCAAAGTGCGTAGCATGGCAAAAGAGGCAATCAACTCATTCAATGGTCGATTACATGTCTGGCGATTTCAGACCAGCCATTCCAAAACACTCTGTACTGTGTAATGATGCTGCTAGCTATTACCGCACCTACATGTGCCATGCCCTCGCATAGCTTAGGTAGATTACATGCATCTTCATACCATGGATCATAGCTATACATATAAGGTACATTCTGGAGCGAGTTATTTCTTCTTATTATATAGTCAAATTGGATCATCTCCCCAATTTGAAGGTGAAAATAAAACATGATTGAAACCAACACCTAGACTTAGAGATGTTTTTCAACCTTGACAGATCCCAAACAAAAACATGAAAAAATAGAAGGTGCATGTTGTGAGTCCTAAAATGATGGGTTAGTCATACCTTGGGTTTGTGGCCCCAAGTTGGCAACAGTGGCAAATGAAGGTTTATAGGGATTCCCGGGATTCCCTATTAAAAACTGAATAATCCTGGTGGTGACCGTTACTGGGCAGGGGGGCAACCCAAGTTTTAACCCCTTTTTACATGAAGGAAAGTGAAAGGTGAGTTGTGATGGAACCAAAAAAAAAATCGTGAAGTGAAGTGAGCTTTGCGCATCACAGAAAAACACAGCTGGAGCATTTAGCAACCCGTATGATTAAAAAAACAACAAAGAGAATACAAAAAACATAGTGATAATGTATAGCCACCCTTCAAAACAAGGAACATAATATAGCAAACCCTGAAACATGGATGGATTTCCACCGAAAAAAAGGGGGACAAACGACTTATATGGCGGAGGTCCGACATGGGGCCATGACTTCCGGTGGAAGTCGCAGTTTTCTTCACCCAGATTTTGACGCGGCGGCCTCTCTTGAGAGAAACTACTACGTAAAGCTGATGGCAAACCATTGTCTCGGTCTGGTTGTAAGATCCTGCGCCGGTGAGAAAAGATGATGAAACAAAAAATGAGTCTGGTTAATAAGCCATGTAAAAAACAACGTCATCAATATTTGTTCAAGATATATCTCCCATAATAGCAATAAAATGTTAAAGGTTTAAAATGACAAAAGAGAGAAAAGTGATTAAAGACGGCAGATATGGTAGCTACCTGTTGTGGGAACTATCCATGTGACTACTAGATGGAACCCTAGGCAACACTTAGGTCCCAAACGCAAAAGGTTGAGCAATTATAGTGAGATACAATTGAAAAAACAAACACCAAATTGAACGGGGCTGGCTGTTCGGGTATAAGGGACGATTTACCCGAAATTTGCCAAGTTAACCTTCACAGTCTGTAGAGTCACATCAAAAAATTGACCTAAATTCATACACCCAAGACACGCGCAAAGTGGAAGTACACAACCACCACCTGAGAAAAAAAAACACACACACAAAAAAAAAACGCTAAGAATCACTGGGTAACTCTGCGAAAAAAAAGAGGAGTTTGTTTCATGTGTTTTTCGCAGCGGTCTGGGATCTCATGATTCTTGGGACAATAAAAAGGATGAATTGTCAAACTATTGTTTACTCAAAGAAATTTACATGACCTGGAAGTCAACCACCGTTTAAAGAATGGTGGAGTGTTGGTTAATTATAAAAAGACGTGGTTTGTAAACCAAGCTGTAAAAAAAAATGGTGGTTGGACTTCCAGGGCATGGACAGGAAGACACAATATTTGGCTAAAAAGAGATCGTTGTGTTTAGAATGGTAACCTGAAACCAGTGATTTGTCTAAAGATGACGATTCAAGTTGATTGATGAATCTTTCTTCTTGGACATCAATAGTTAAACAATAAAATAAATATGAATGATTTCCGCTGATATTTTGCAGGTCCTCCAATTTCTTCAAGATTATATATACAATATATGTTACGGCTCAGTTAATGACCCTCACGTGTTTGACACAACCGTATGATATTCAATATTCAAATTGAGTTCACATTGGTATAGAACAAGTCATAGTTTAAAAAAAACCTCACATCTCGTAAGCCCTTCATCGAAAGCATGATGTTCTCTTTGTGTCAACGGTGTCCAGCTCATGGGTGAACAGTGGTCGAGGCATCAGCGACATATCCAATATCAATGTTCCTGGCGTGTATAGTGCTTATAGGCTTTATATGACTTTATACTCTTGTATATCACATTACACGTTAGTGACGAAATATTTTCCAGTATATATATATAACACCAAATACAACGACCATCAATATACACAGTAGGTCTACATCACTTCCACACAAAAAAAAGATAGTATCACATCCAAATGCCACTCAACAAATTTCTCAGGGCACAAGTTATCCTTCAGGAAATTAACATATCCCGCCTGGGGAAGTTCGGAAAATCATCGACTCAAACATGCCATTTTTGTGGGGGGATATGCTAGTTCCCTGGAGGGTACTTCAACCCCAAAAAAATCCAAGGTGCAAAAGGCACCATCTTCCATACCGATACCAAACTTTGGGCTTGCCCTCAGCTGTTAACACCGACGTTGTGTTGGGCGTTGAGTTGGGCCCACCTTTAGACCCGGAGTTTTTGGAAGTCGGTAGAAATATCAACGCCATTGCCAGCAGCAATTCCAATGGACATTGCTGATGAAGTTTCATAAGTTTCATGTCAAGTCATATCATATCATATTGTATACAAGCTATTGAGGTGAAGAACATAGTAGTTGTGCCTTGAGATTGGATTAGTTTGACTTGAAGGACATATCCAGGAGATTTCAAATCAATTTCAAGCACCAAGTATCAACAGCGGTATATCATGGTACATACTAATTTAAAGACTTGCGTTACATTGATCATATTGTTGATGGCTAAAATCCTCCACCAGTTGAGGTTGGTAGTAGATATGCGACTAACGACCAGTTTACTACATCCCTTCGGTGGTTTTCTCACTGGATTTCTCATCCGGATTTACTACGGACCACTTGTGAGATACTTTCTTTTCATGTGAATCAGTCTGCAGTTGATAGATTCCCTAGACATACCTCCTGAGGTTTGGTGTTTTTGGCATATTTTTTGGGTCCAAAGTCCTTCTCAGCAGTGCTACCATGTCTATAGGGAATATACCTTAGATTCAGATGGATAATATTACGCATAAGATCCATGGGACTGGTATTTTTCCCTACATTTACCATACATACCAACGAAATGTAGCGTAGATCAATTTCATACATGGATCCTATGGCTTAGGGTCATTTTCAAATGTATATCATGTATATCATCTTCCCCCTCACTTGGGATCACTATCTCCACGTTGGTTAATCAAAACAAACCCCTTCTGGGATATCCATGGTACTTAGTAAATTTTTAAGCCCTTTATAAGTAGGTTGGATACGTCCCCTATGTGAAATCAACCAGTTACTAAGGATCGTGAATCGGACACCCTAGTTCCACTGGATTTTTGGTTCTCACGTCAAGTGGCCGATCAAATGTGTAGATGACCAAATCTGCACCAAGAAGCTCATAGACCTGCGAAATCTCCATGTCGAGATTCTTCTTGGAGACGTGAGTCAATCCATTTGTTTTTTTTCTTCGGATCAATGGGGTTTTTTCTCAAGTATATACACCAAGATGTTCCTAATTTGAAGTGGCTTTTATAACTATACTATAAACCCACAGGATTTGTTCCCATGTTTAAGTGGGTTATAAGCAAAAAAAACGAAAACAATTTGAGAAGTGGATGCTTGCCTCAACCCGTTGATGTCATCACCATTGATCAAAAGTTTCCAACAACATCCTCATGTGGAGTGTGTGGCTCGCCATTTCGAGCCAAACGTATTGGAGCTAGCTGCCCCACCCCGCGAAAAAGCTTGGTCGGCTTTTAGAAGATCAATGCCAGGGATTCGACTTTCGGCGGGACTTAAAGTTAGGAAAATAAGTAAAACTACGCTTGCGCCTGAAAATAGATCGGGACCCAAGAGGAAACGATCGTATCAATCCATTTTCAGGTGCAAAAAGTTCGTTTCAGGGATGGAATCACCAAAAGTTTCAGGTACCTAAAATATTAAAATGGTTCGGGTTTCCCTGAACCTTCTTTTCGGCTATTTTTGGGGGTAGGTTTTCCCTTACATAAGCCGTATCCATACAGCTTATATAGGTTTTTGTATTCCTTATTCCTCCATTTTAGGTACCTGAAATTCTTGGTGATGGCAAAAAACCGCCAAAAAAGTCGTGGACTTGTAGCCTCAGCACCAACCCATCTGAAAAATATGCGCGTGCACCCGTCAAATGGGCTAAACATTTTCCTCCTAATTAGGCTGCTTGGTGGTTGAACCACCCATCTGAAAAATATGAGTCAAAATGGTAATCTTCCCTAAATAATTAGGGGTGAAAATAAAAAATATTTCAAACCACCACCTAGTAGGGGTGAACATTAACAACATATTATTTTTGAGTTGCCACCAGCCCAGTTTTTTTAAGGCTCCGCCTGAAACATGGCCACCTTTTCTTCTTTCAAACTTTTGCTGCGCCGTTCACCCAGGCACGCCAGCAAGACTGCCTTTTCAGCACGTTTCCTGGAATGAGGGAGTCGCTGGGGGGGATGGAAGCAAGAATTCCGATTTGGGTTTCTTATGTACCCCGTAGGATCCGTGGAAATTGGCAACATTTACTTACATTTGACATAAAAAATAGCTAAATGTATAGGTAAATATGGATGTTTCATCATCTTTTTTTTGGTGTTGAAAATGTAGGTTAAATATACCAGTCCTATGGAATTTATGGGTAGTTTTTTGGAATCTGCCAAGGTTTTTTGGGACCAAGCAGTTATATGCATCAAAAATGTTCGACGAAATAAAACTCACCATATAGCAAAACAATCTGAGGGCGGTCAACAACACCCTTCCAAACAAAAGTCAAGCATAGGTATCATTCTTCCACTTGGCGGCTGGCGCTTCCCCCACTGGAAAGCCTGTCAGGTCGTAGTAAAGGATGTTCTTCGGTACCCAATTGGATCACCTGGCATAGATATCTCCACTCGAAGTGAGCAACCGCAACGTTCAAACCCTGGTTCATGATGATATAAAGCATTGAATCCTCATAAAGTTAATGACGGGATCCTTATATCTATAATGGCTTATGAAATAATCCCCATGTTTCATTGGGTTTTCGTAGTACCATCCCCCTACAAACTACAACAAATGACAACTAAGGATTTGGTCACTCTTCTAAGTGATCTTTTGATGTTTTGTTGAAACAAAAAGCAAGGGGGAAGTCAAACAAATGA
The DNA here is from genome assembly GCA_000507305.1 of Breviolum minutum Mf 1.05b.01. Taxonomy (NCBI): domain Eukaryota; class Dinophyceae; order Suessiales; family Symbiodiniaceae; genus Breviolum; species Breviolum minutum. Next base: position 130,063 of record DF239450.1, on the reverse strand, counting down.
CCCCATTTTAGTCATGCAAAAACACCTCCAAAAACACCTTGGGTTTCGATCGGTGTTTGGACCTCTTTTTCCAGAGGTGCTTGTGGGACTTTGATGCCTGGTGAGGAAGTGTGTTTCTTGTAGCAGTGTAGGCAGCATACTTGGATTTTCCCAAAAAACATCGGATCAAAGGTGATCGGATCACTGGTTCGACCTTTACACCCCAACACAAAACCCATTACAGTAGGTGAAATGACTCCAAACCCATTGATCCGATCACCATTTCCTGAGTCAACGAATGGCTCCCAAGAAACCACCCTTTTAGAGAAATGTCCACCCCCGGGACCTCACCTCCCCGTTTCTTCCCCCATAAATACCGGGGTCCCGACTCTGAGTGTGTATTTCTAGGGCAAGGAATTTTTAGGGAAAGTCTAAATATATATATATATATTATATACATATACATATAAGTATAGATACTTTTATATTCACTTATTTATTCATACATATAAATATATATATACACGAATATATATCCCCTAGACATCCAAATACCTCCTGAAGTTTGGTGTTTTTGACATATTTTGGGGGTTCTAAGTACCTTCTCAACAGGTGTTTGGATGTGTAGGAAATATCAATAGAATATTAAAAACATGTTAACATACCCTCCTGAACAAGAAACTTAGAGCACTTGCAAACAACAAAGATTCAGATGACTTCCAACTCAACGTGGGGTACCCACCTCCACTTGTAGCACACCAGAACTTTCTGAGCAATCGATCCTGAGGATTTCTAGGCAAAACTGCTCGGTCCCAAACACTAGAGGTTGAGCACTTTTAGTGAGTTACATGGGAAAAAAAAAACAGCATTTTTTTCAGGGGCTGCTCGGGTTTAAGGGGCAAAAAACCCAAGATCTGCCAAGGATTTATGGATCAAATAAGTATTTTGGATCCATGCACGGATGATTACCTGTCTGATGGTGCAAGTGCATGATACCGCATTGGGGTAGTGATACTGTTGATGGTTCAGAAATCTCCTGCTAAGCAGTTGACATGGTAAATATCCCGTTATTTACAGGGTTTTTTACATCCCAGGTGTTTGTTTGGGATTGATATCTTCCATCAAAGACTGTAACTCTGTAATCTGGAAGTGGTGGGCGGGGGGAGAAGGTAAAGAGATCACCACAACTTGTTTCCGTCTTCATTGCGCCATCTGGTTCTTCATTCAATCCATGAATTTGTTCAAAAATCACCCCCCGCAGAAATTTAACATATAGATTTAGATAGATACCACAAAAAGGCCATAAAAGGATTTCACCTTTTCCAAAACCATCATTTTGGGTATATATATATATATGTCATATATGTTACTTATCGAGGGTCATATGTCAATCTTCAAATCTTCATGTACCACTTAGACATACTGAACTATCGATTGTGGATGTTTAGAGCCCACCTCAAAATCCTCAAACAAAAAAAAAGAGAAATCATCGGAATCGCCAAGTGCAAAAAATTGAAAAGTAGGATGGCTAACCGTCCCTACATATATGGGTGTTTCCAAAAATAGGGGTACCCCAAAATGGATGGCTTGTAATGGAAAACCCTATGAAAATGGATGATTTGGAGGTATCCCTATTTTTGGAAACACCCATATTGGTTTATAAGGACCCCTTATATACTAACCTGCCTTTTGGTATCGGCAAGCCATCTACTTTGACCTTAAGGTACACCCCCGAAGTAAAAAGAAAACGCAAATTGACCCCTCAAAAATTGCAGGTTGCCTGGACGTAACTGATCGTCTTCCCAGTCCCAACAGGTCTTGATCCGCAGGAATTTCACACAGATCCACAAAACTTAGCATTGCTTAGGTGGTTGGAACATATAAAAATATAAACCACCACTTTGGGAACACCAACTGAACAAAAGAAAAACAAACGTTTAATAAACATGTATCAAACCCAAACAAAAATCCACCAACCAACAAACGGGGCGAAAAAATCCAAGCATCTCATCCATGTGCTCTTCGTGGTCTGTATGGGCATCCTGACGAAGATGCTGGAAATATGAGCCACCCAACAAAAAATTGATACCCCTCCGGTAATCTAACATAGCAGGCTGGAAAATCCACCATTTGAGTCGATGTCTTTCCTATTCAAGATGGGGATTTTCCAGCCAGCTATGTTTGCTTACCGGAGGGTACAACCACAAGATGGGCCACCAAAAAAACAGTTAACAAATTGGGTATATAACGGGTACAACCCCTACAAATGGCCTTAAATACATAGAAAATGGCCGAAAATCAATAGGTAACTGAGGTTGTAACTAACCTCTAAAAGAGACGTTATAACTTATAACCCTGCTTAAAACTGTTTTTGGGCCCACCTTGCACAAACCAAGGGGGTAAAAAAATCATAACTACACCATCCCGATTTTGGACATGAATCATCTTCCAACCTTTGGAATGTTGAAGGGTTTTGAGTCCTGTTGGTTTCAGGGACAGTATATGACTTGTGAATCTAAATATATGAAACCCCCAAAAATGTTTGGGTTCTATGATTCTCCCTTTGAATTGTGTGCTTTTTAGGTTCCATGTGAATTTTCAGTGTTTTTTGTTGCGCCCCTGAAGGTCAAGATAGTTCACCTCAAACGCAGCTCCTGGAAATCCGGAGATTCCGATCCAACGGAAACCATAAGACACTTCAGGCTCTATGTTTCATCTACCCTAGCATTCCAAAGACAGCTCAAAGAATAGCCGTTAATATAACCACGGTTTCCCAACATGGGATCACAGGTCCCAAAAGAGCTCCACTGGGACGCTCATGTTTCTTTTTTCCCTTTGTCAGCGTCCGCGAGCCAACCGTTCTGCCACAAAGTGGTTGTACCTTAGGTTCAAGCAGTTTGCACTGATATCAAAGCTTTCAAGTACTATAGCACAAGCACACACATGAGTGTAGTGGCCGGGGAACTTCTTGATTTTCAAATGCGAAGACCATATCCTGCACATTGCAAAGGATGCAACCCTCTCAGATCACCCATATGTATTAATTAAGCTATGATTTTTCTGACAGTATTTGGATCAGTTGGCTCCTCAATCTGCCACACCGCATTATCCAACGAATAGCACGCCTAGGGTGCGCTCTCAAATATGTGCCTTAGATCAATGACTGCCAAGGGCCTAAAATGTTTTGTTGACCCACAGTCATTCAATCAGCCTTTTGTAAGATTCAAACCTGGGAACAACTAGTTGACACATGCAGTCAACATGTATATTTTTTCTTAACACGCGTACAAATACAAAGGACTATTATAGTTAAATCCCGCTATGCCAGTGTATGCTGTCCCAGCAGCTCTTCAGCCATGCCATCCCATCCTCATCCACGAAGCCATGAAAAAATCGCACATTTGAGCCTTGGCAGGAAAAAGATCCGGCGGGAATGTTGGATACTTCACGCAAAACATCCTGAATTTCATGAAGTTTCCATCAATCATTTTTTTCCAAGATGGAGCTGTATCGATCACATCATGATTATAAATCTTTTATCGAGCAAGATGCGGTGATGCTTCACTGATGTTACCAAGTGCCACATAGCCTGGGTCAGGCAGGAATGAGGAAATATGATTTTTTGGCTTGGTCAAACCATATTTTGGAAACGGAGTACCCATTTGCAATATCAATGCCAAGAAACATGTAATTTCGGCCGTAGAAACCACTCCTGGTGTCCCAGCCTGACATCAATACTATAAATTGCAAAAAACATGAATGCTACTCAAGTACAAACTTCCCTGATCAAACTAACATGGTTTGGCCTTATTGACATGGCCGCGAGCTGCAAATATAGATCCAGAAAGTTTTTGCCAGAATCATAAATCGAGTTGGCTTCCGTGACAGTCCTAAGCGCATGAAAAGGTGTCCGATGAAGGCCTCATGGCCCATCCCCATCCTATATAAGCCAATGCCTTATAAGCACAAAATCCCGTATTGCAAATTCTTAAATCAATCTATCGGATCGATCTAGCAAACTTTTGCACACCAGGATTCAAGTAGCGACCTGCTTGCTCAAGCTGCCCAAGGAATCGAGACATATGTTTCCTTGCCCCGTGCGGGGATCTCAGAGCTGGGATCGCATACTGGGCGGTTATTTGGGATATTAATTTTCACACATCATGTACGCGTATATGCATGCATGATGTTACACATGTTAGCAACTCAAAGAGCATCAACTCGATATAGCAAAAAAAAGGAAAAGCAATATAGCAATCATGGTTCAAGGCTGCTGCAATGTGGTACACACGGCTATCGAAAGCTTCTGCTTCCTCTTGCTGGCTGAATCTGTAAGTCTCATCACAAAGCCACTCTAGAATGACGCGGCCATTGAAAGCTTTGGCTGTCAGGAGCACGTCAGAGTTTTTTTTGTAGATCTTAGTCATGCATTGGGGACGCTCTCTGATTACCATTGCAAAATCAATGACCACCATACATCCATGGTAGATAGACCAGTCAAACGAAACGTACACACATACACCATCATAAAATATTTCAAACAAACATGCAAACGACACACAACACCAACAAAGCAACAAAAATAATATAAAACAAAAAACAATCAATCCATCAATGTAAAATCCAACCCAGCAATAAATCCGTCAATTTGGTTAATGGCAAAGGAGCAAAAAACAACTAAGGAAGGAAGTAATCACACAACCGAGCTGGCAACTAATGAACCGATAACCTACGTAAATGCAGACAAACGAAAAACAGCAAAGATACGCACAACCAATAAAACAACTGACAAACAACCCCGAATGACAAATAACCGCATAAATTTTTAGTACTCAAAACTCAAAACGTGGCCCAGATGCCATGCCCTCTGTGAACTCTGGCTGTGAGCAGGAAATCTTCTTTTCTGAAATGAAGCGCTTGAATGCAACATACGCACGAGCCAGTTTCACTGACATGCTAACATTGTCATTTCCAAAACGCCCAGCTCTAACCAGCAGATTCCTGGGGGAGATACAACTGACCAAGATATGAAAAAGAAATGCCAAGATCGATATAAGAAATGGAGTAAACAATGCATGCACTGGCTGGCCAAGCTTCAAAGCGGATCCGTTGCAAACATAGAGCAGCCCTAAATGCACTACGTGCATAAGGCACCATCGCAAAACGGACGGGTGAAAGTTCTTGATTCCCACCAAAGGGCCTCAATCGGCGACTCGATTTGCACATGGTGCACAGTATATGCGAAAATGTAAATTGACATGCAGGGGCCGACTTTAAAACTGTGGAGGTCAACAATGAAAAGGACAAATACACACAGGCCACGCTATAAAATAAATCAAGGTGCACATATGATGTGGCGGCATCCTTTCGTCAATGAACTCTTCAAATTGGAAATGTTTGTCGTCCCAATTGTTGTTTTCAAATCGCCAATATAGATCTTGTGGGTCATTTGATGAAGAACGAGCAGGGCAGTGATGACATACAAGAATTCCATTCCACGAACACCGGTGGAATCGGAATAGCTTTTTGAGCCAACTCCAATCCCCACGCACCTCCGTGAGGGCACATTTATGAGCAAACGGCTTCCCTGCCAGTTGGCACAAGCGTGGCAAAAGTTCTTCTTGATATGGACCAGTTGCAGGGTGATATCCATTGATCAATGCATTGATACTCCATGTCACCCTACGCATCACCACATTCAATGTAAAGTGTTTCCACAGCTGATGTTCGGGTATCGAAAACAATAGGAAGCGACTTGCTCTGACACTCCTTGGCTTCCACAAGACGAAATTGAACCATATTCCAATTAGATTGATATGGCCAAATTTGGTGGCAACCCTTGCTCCATCTCCATAAATGCCAATGGGATGGGTGTCGAGAGGAACATCCTTCGCCCATTTTAAGCCATGAGCTGAATGATGTTGCCAATACTGACTTAAGGCACTGCATGGTGTCCGAAGGCCAGCATGCTCCCACAAGAAATGGGCCACAGAATGTGGGTCCATAATGGGCCAATCCTCCAACTTGAATTTTTCCAATCCATCATCCAGGTCTTTGTACTTTACCGGAATCTGGATACTTTCCATTGCCTAGGGAAGATGGCTTTGAGTTGCTACGTACACGCGTATATAATATATACCGTACATGTACATATATAGGAGTTTTAAATTTTGTTGTGGCTGGAGTGGCTGGAGAGTTTCACAGCACATGATTTTTTTTACAGCTATAGGGCGTCAAAAAAAACAGGTTTGCACAGGCCTTGATTTCCACTAAATCATGAACAAAAATCAAAAAATATAGTATTGAACATGCAGTATATGATCAAACCAGGTACCGGTCCAGTGTTGAAGGCTCGCCACCAATCCCTCGAAAAGTTTTTGCCAGAAAGGCTCCCAAGTCGCTTGGTCATCGGATTGTGTATCGAAGATGCACCAGTGTCCTGGGCATAACGCACACTGTAATATAAGAATTATTGCTTCGATTATTCTTAATGATTATATATAATTTATGATCGTAGTATGGATCATTGTGGTTGATAAGAATTATTATTTGTTCAATGAAGTCGAACAATCGATAAATATGGTCCGTATCAAGTTGGGTTTTTTGAATCTTGGAAAAAACAACATCCCAGTGGTGATATGTCCCAGTGTTTGCACCTCATTTTATTAATTTAATATACATGCATACATGCTTTTGTTAACAAATTCACCCTTAATGGCAATTTTTGCAAACATGCACCAATTCATACTTGTTCAATCATAATGGTGCAGATCCACTAGCAGTTAATACTGCATTTTGAAAGATTGGAGCAAATAATACTACACTGGCACTCCACTGCTTGACAGCTTCATCAAATTCTAGAATTGTCCACAACTGATTTGGTTTTAATCACACATTTTTTTCACACAAATGATTTAATTTTGAAGGGTTGGCCAAACCGATGCAAATTTGCTTCCCCACACTCATAGGTCCTTGACGTGCGCTTGGACATTTTTCATTGCTTTGCCCACAGTTGACCCCTCAGCTGCGCAGGGCCGCGTTAGGCGTTTTGTAAAAGACTGACCTGAATCTCATGATCACTATAACACTGGTTCATTTATGGTTTACTTGCCATGGGACATACATTGGTGTGGTCACCATTGAGTTCTATAGGTAGACTTGAAAATGCAGCCCTGGATATTTGTATATGGCATGACAAAATGAGGCAAAAATCAAAAAATTATAAAGTCATGATGACCCACAGTTCAGTTCAGCTTTGATTGCCACCAAGTATCACCACTTTCTACATCGTAGATGGCATTTTCCAGCACCGCAGATGTTCCAGTTTCATCTACACCTGCGAGGGGTTGGGTAACTGAGAATTGGCAATTCCCAAAAAACTAGAGATGGTAATATAAGATCACATTATAAATAGTACGTACTAGTACAGTATATATTGTACATGCGACCTATCATCAACAGATCCATCTCTTGGAAAGGACTGCACAACTTCAAATGATTCATCAAATGATGTTGATTTATAATTTCAGCCAGATGCAACTGAAACTTTTTTTCACCCAAAGGTTTTTTCGATGTAATTGCTCAACAGCTGGGAATCCAGCTTTCACAGCAAAGATTGGACACCTATGATCCAAAATGGGACCGCTGGCATGTATCATGATTGTGCCGGCTAGCTTGCTCCCCAGGGGTGACATCAAAAACACTTTGAACAATTAATAATGATCTAGCTATGATATCAGCTCAGGCTCAGCTCAGGCCAGGGTATATCGAAAGATATTAAGATCTTTATTAATATCGGGAATCTCTTGCAGAAGAATAAGGACAACTCCGCTACAAAACCATCAACGCCAACACAGTCAACTTCCTACTCACAGGTTCCAACCTTCAGCCCTATACACTGTCACCCCAATCATGCAAGCAACCAAAACACACTAACATTCTATCCAGCCATTAGTGCCCCAGAAGGATTACAGTATAGCAAGATATCACTTCAGATTAACTCGCTCCAAAAAGTTCTTGTAATCATTCTCAAGCTTATCAGCTGCGCTGACAAGATCGCCCAATCCTTTCACCTCATCAGATTTGGTAGCCGTGCAGGTTTGTGGTTGGTATTGCTAAATCAAATTCATTCGGTATTTGATATATGATATCATCAATCTATTTTTTTTTGGCAACTACCAGCATTCCACCAAAGCAAATCCAAAGATCAGGATTTATGTGAGATAATTTTGGCCCCAGCAGCATCATTGGTATCGACATGCTTCTGGAGATGCACGCGTTTTTTCATCAACTTGTCCTTGAACTCTTCCAACTCACCTTCAATGGCTGCACGAAGGTTGGGCGGCCTCAGGATAATTCGCTTCGGAAACCCAGGAAAGAATGCCTTAGCATTCACCTTGGGGTACTTGGGTGTTGAAGATCATGGATCAATGTTTTCTTCATGTTTTTTTTCTTTAAACCATTTGCTGCAAACCTTTCAAACCGATCAAATGACACGTTTGGAACTCAAAAAAGAAATGCAGGTGAAGATTTACACTCCAAAAAAAACAGACTGACTACCAGGAAAATGAAGTATGATGTTTGGTATGGTTTTTGGTGTCCATTCCAGGAATGTTGTTTAATCATCTCCAACATTTTAGATTTGCCAACTTGATGGTAACAGTATAAGCTAGACTGTATATACTTCGGGGAAGCCAGGAAGATGCAAAGTTGATTCAAAGAATATTTGAGGAGACTTAAATACCGTAATTCTATTTTTTGTAACAAATATATCTTATAATGAAAATCACTTAGATGGCGATCCCGCTGAAACAAACAAACAAACTGATCTGATCGATCGATATTCATATTTGCGATCTAGATGATCAATCTATTGAAGTCAAAATTAAAGCCCAATTGACCCTACTGCCCACAACAACCCGTCAAAGGCCAGAAACATGTTGGCCACAAGAGCTTGCTTCTTGGAGGCGCCCGAAATGCGATCGCTGATCTTTCCCAGGGCCTGCAATGATGGAGAACAAAATTCTTGATAAGAAGTGGTCAACCGGTGTGATTTCAAAATCCGATGTATCTAGGACAATTCACTTACAATCTTACAAATGAAGATCGGGCAGGATGATTTGTAGGTTAGACATGTCATGTAAAATATCACATGACCGTTCACATTTCCGCATGATGAACATTCATTGATACACCCCACTGGAAAAAACTTTTTGGGATTAAGCGGGTTCGAGCTCCATAACTTCGACATGCCTGCGGCCTACTAAGCAAGACTTGACTAGTCACCCAAACACAGGTCAAGTGTGTGTGTGTGGTCAAGTTGGTATGCAGGAATTACTCTGGGTTCAGATATATGATATATGATTTATATATCGTTTCAATAAAAAAGGCTATAGCGCATAATCCGATATCTACCAAAAAATCACACACCACTACCACCAAACTGACAATGAATCTGGCTGACCTTTCTTCCCTTGGCCAACTGTTCCCTTTCCTTCTTTGCAAGTGCACGTTGTTCCTCTTTCTCCTGCTTTTCTTGTTCCTTCCTTAAACGCTTTTCCTTCTTTTCTTTGGTCTCCTTCTTGTCTTTCTTCGATGACTTCTTTTTGGATTTCTTCTTCTTTTTGTCCTGCCACCAGAATTGATCAACTTATCGAATTTATGTTATACAGCAGGCACTATATATATTCTAAGGCATTAATATTATATTGCTAGTGATTTCAACATACCCAACAACATTAAGATCATCAAAAACATCAAGCAGCACATGTGCCTTTGAAGACGACGACTCATCAGAAGATCCATCAGAAGTCACACTTTCATCCCTTGCCCGTTTCTTATTCTTCGAACCCTTCGACTTCTTCGGCTTCTTCTTGCCCTTCCCGCCATCGTCATCAGAACCACTCTCTGACTCTTCATCCACCGATTCGAAGATCTGCTCCAGCACCCGATCCTCACTCTCTTGGATGCCTTCGCTATCCCAAATCAGATAGAGGCGCATCGCCTGTCCAAAGAAGACGCAAAATCTACCATAAACTCTCAGGAGTATGGCCATGCATGGATTGGTGTTAAGGTGTTCTTTTCAGGCAAAGGAGTCGTACATGATCTACATCTTCATATTGAATTAATTTGCATGTATCACATTGTACTATTTTGGAATTGGAATCTGTTACAAACCACTGGATCATGCAGAAATATGTTTCAGCAGTTGAGACCTAGGTCCTCTACACACACACACACACATGGGCACATGAAAAATACGGTCAGTGAATTTGTTCATCCATATTTGGCAAAGCTAATCACCCTAAATCACATCCATGCAAAATAACTGCAAACAGAATTCATGTGGAATGAGAATCGTTGGCAGGAACACAAATTATGCATCAAATAAAGATCATATCTTTAAAAACAAAGGGGTTGTTCGAAGATCACCAGCAAAAAACCATCACCCCAGTTTGTGCCTCTGAGTCAGGCAGATCCGGATGCGGTTTCGTTTGAGAATCCCGTGTAGCCTCATCTGCCATCTTGGCAGCACAAATCTGCTCTGCCACAGCCTTGTCAGAATATTTTTGAGCTATTTGACCCTTCGTCATCCAAACCCGTGCGCCGTGCTTACGGCACGACTTTTTGGCCACCATACGTTCGTATAGTTTGGACTGCTTCCATTCTCCTTTGCAAGAGATCCACTCGTCCACCAGCACTTGGAGACGCTGGCTGCCTTAAACGCGGTCGCAACAAGACATCATCACCCTATTTTAAGATATATCTCGCCATTAAGATCTTTATCAACAACCACGTATACACGTACTTTTAAAATTCGTCATTGTCATCCCGTGTTCTTGTATCCCAACGTATATCATATGTATCACCTTCATTATATTATAATTATTATATAGCATTGACATTAAAACCATCAACATCATGAGCTCAATCATCCATGAATCCACTGTAGAGTCAGCATAAAACCGGCAATTATATCAAATATCGAAATTGGGACAAGGTTGTCCCAAATTGACACGTTGGATGATATATGCAGTCTTTGCAAATTAAATGGGTATAAATCGTGGCCCTGCCATAGTGAATTACTACATGATGCATTGTTACTGACGTTTTTAAATAGGATTCCTGCAACGACCAGTGCGAGAATTGCCAAGCACATGATGCACCAACAAAAGGATAAATTGCATTGTGTGTGCCATACCCAGACCAGGTTCTATATCCAAAAAGTTCCGTTCAAATTCACAAAAGGGATAAGGGATGGTGAACAATAACGTGTGCACACAATCAACCATCATTTATGTTTTAAATCATAACCATACACCCCTAACACATTGTCACTGCAGACCAATCGACAGAGGTTTCTCCAAGAACAAAATACTTGTTCGGTTTTTGAACTCTAATATAGTAATAGCATGTAATAGCACCCTGGTAGGGAGCATAAATGTATAATATGATATATCATTGCATGCTGATACGTAGGCAGGGTTTCGTAAATGGCATGATCATCCATGATTTGATGGTCAGGTCAATGTTCCCCAGAAAAAAAAATATATATAGGACGGCATTGTAAGTGGAAAACACCAAAGATTTCCCACCCAAACCCACGGAAAGGTCCAAGTTGCAATACTTTGCAGCTTTGTGGGCCTTCTGGATTTCTGCAGGTGCATGGTCTCAGCAGGGGACAGGTGTCGAAGTAGATGGCAAAAGGGCCACACAATTATGAAAGCGAAATTATGCATGCATGCAATATATATTGCACATAAGATTTTTTCCGTTATAACTGACACTGGTCAAATCCTTTGTGGTCATTTTTGCTGATACAGTTGCATTTTTGTACCAGTGGGTCACAATTCTCACACCATGATTGTTTTTCCGATTAGATGAATTGAATGAAAACAATTGCTATTTCAAGCACTCTTGAAGTCAAAGACATCCAAACGACATACAATGCAATGGTGGTGGCACGACATGTACACTAGCTAGTGCAGCTTAGATACTTTGTATGTGCCGTGTGAATCTCATAAACCTTGCATGGATGGCCTTCTCTTCCAGGGTCTTGGCACGACGTTTCTTCCTTCCAGGGGCTGGGGCAACCACTGGGGCACCAGCGGGTGCAGGAGGATCAGTAGGAGGCGTAACAGTAGGAGCCACAGATTGACGATCATCATCAGACTCATCAGAGTCTGTGTCTGATGCAGGTGTGGCAGCTGGCACTTCTGGAGTAGCAGATGGCGCAGGCGTGGTAGGGACCTGATTCGCGGTATCGGCTCGTCGAAGATTCTCGTTTTGGACCTGCTGGACTGCGGACTCCCTCGCAGCACTGTTGGGTTCTTTCACTGCAGGAGGGGTCGGAGGCGGAGTTGGAACTTCAGTCTTAGGATGGGGAGGCTGAATCTGGGTCACAGCTTTTGGTGCTGGCGCTGATTTGGCAGCTGTGCATGGGCCTTTGGGTGCTACCATGGGTGCTGGTGCTTCAGTCCTCTCTGCTGGTGCTTCAGTCACCTCTGCTGGTGCTTCAGTGCTCTCTGCGATGTTGCCATTAGGCAATGCAGGAACTGCAGGTTTCCTGGATTTGCTCTTAAGCTTCTTTTTCTGCGGGCGTTTGACCTTTGGTGGCTGGGAAACCTTATCATGAGAAGGTGCTTGGATAGTAGAGATACCCCTCCGAATCCTTTCTTGAGGTGTTTCAAAGCCAGGTCCTGGTACAAGCGTTTGGGGCACTAATGAAATAATGAAATAGGTGGGTGTGCATTGTTGGGATTGTTTATAGCATCAGCTCAGCAGGATGAACTAGGCTTTTATGGAACCATGTGTGCAAAGTATCGGTGGCGGTTGATCAAGCAGTATTGATTGATGTTGTTTGAACAAGAACAAACTGGTGGTCAAAAAAGATCATGATTGATCTAATGAACGAACTAAAATGTGTAATATATTATTCGTGAACATCAAATTAATTAATTATCAAACCAAATTAACTTCCAGATCGATCACAATCCACTGTTGTTTGCGCAGGTGTGCCTTCCAGTGATGGTTCACGAGCTGCAGGCACATTCGGCATACGCGTCAATTCAGGATCTGCATCCAACCTTGTCAGGCCAAAGCATGACATGGCATATATTTTTTCATAATATTTTTGATGGTACAATCTTGATAAATTAGCCTATAGCGGCAGTATGGGTTCATGATGATAAACACAATTTCATGGTCTCAAAAAGTAAGACTTCGACATAGCTGATCCCCAAGGTAGCATCTCCGGTGACCATGGGAAATTATGAAGGCGTTGCATTTGGGTGAGGGCACTGTTCAGCACAGCGTGCCTTTCAGCACGCTGCGCTGCTTGCGCAAGCACACGGGCCACATCTTCTGCCACCCCCGCCATCATGGACAAGTATATCAGTTTCCCCTCTTGAGGCAAAATGCCACTATTTGTCACGAAATGTGTATCACAAATATCAAGTTGCCACAACAAGATCCACATGAATAAATTCATAGTGGTCAAAAAAGTGATTTTTTGGGGGGGTGTCGTTCACGGTATCTAATGGGGGTTCACGACATTAAATAGGCGTTCACGGATGTTTCACGCAGGTTTCACGATGTTTCACGCTAGTTTTTTTTGGAACCCTTCAGTCCTGATTTGCACCACTAAACAACATGTTGTTTGCAAAACAGTGTTTTCTTGGCACGAGGTCAGTGTTCTGTCGGTTAATCCAGCCAAAGGCAGGATGCAGCAACAAATCGCTTCAGTTGGGATTGTGAGGCTATAATTCACTGGGAGGCTATGAAGCAGCTATGGTTGAAAGTAATATAATGAATATTATACATCATGTATTTTCTATACTATTAAAGTACGCGTATACTTTTAATATTATTATATATGACATAATAAATTCATGCCTAACAAATCATAGCTCACCCAACTGCAGACACGATGCGAAATTATCATGTGTCTTCCAGACAAATTGAAGGGTTGGGGTTCACACCTTAATAGCTTCCCCTGATCAGCTGAGTCTAGCAATAGTCAGCATAGCTCAGCCCCCGGGTCAGCAGTGGCGAGTATTCACCATCAGCAATCTGGTTCTTGAGGAACTCAAGCATGTTGGTAAGCTGCGCATGCCTCCAACGATAGGGTACCTGCCCAATAGCGGCATTGAGGATAAGTTATAATTGCCAGGAGTTCGATTCTGTGATATTAAGTACTATGTGGCATAGGTTCAGCGTGCATAGGATCAAGACACAAAAATCAGGTGGTCACTATATAAGTCCAACCCCACACTATTAGACACCATTATATGGATAAGTTTTTTTGTTTGGTGTTGGTTGTCACAGATCTGCACCTAGTACATGTATTGTATATATATATATATATACTTTGTGGAAGTAAGACCTGTTTGGTTTTGGAGATTGCATATGTTATTATGCATGCGTCGGTTTGCTGTTACTATACCAGATGAAGCCCATGACCAAAATCATAATCCCAATTCATTTGAAACCTTTTGGGATGCACCCCTGGAAAAAAAAAACATGTCAACTCCTCATTCCCAATGGAACCTTGGTCCGATCCACTCGATTGATGGCACCGTCAGGTTGAGGGTGAGCAAATCCACGGGATTGTTCCTCAGCAATCAGATCTTACAGGTGGCATGGCTGTCAGTGGAAAAACACATATGGCATCAATTTTGGGCAAAAATATCCAAACATGGACAGGTTGGTTTCCAATACCAACGATATTATTATTACATTTTGGGTTATGAACCATGTGTGTGGTGAGGGCTGTGGTGAGGCTGTGAATCACTGAAGTATCAACAGTTCATGATTCACTTTTTGGAACAGATTAGAATCATTTTGATGTAGCTCCAAGACCTTCTTCGCGAATTTCTTCGGGTAGGCTGCTGATTTCCGCATTCCAGGCCCTCCCTGCCTAGGGTAAGAAACACAATTCAGTGACATATGCATGCATAATTTCTAAACTGAAACACACTTGGCAATGTTAACAAGCTGATCAAACATGAAGTGTATTCACTAACTGAATTCATGAACTTTCTCCCAGTTGCACTGAAAGCTTGCCACGTTTGTTGACACGTTTGATGACCATTGCATTCTCTTTTTCGACTTTGGCCTTTTCAATCCGGGCTTTGTCCTTGTCTGTCATCTTACAAGCAGCCAACTCCGGAATCCAAGACCTCACAGCCGGCCGAGGGATGTGATGGAATTGCTGTGGTGTAAGTGACTGAGGAGAGGGCGATGTGCCGAAGCATATTGTCGGTTTACGGCTTTGATGCCCGAGGGCGCCCATGCAACTCAGTAGAATAGTCATCAAGATTAATTGATATCATACAACAAAAAATGAATTTGCATTGGATCGGATTCAAATCAACATGTGATCTAACCCGAAAACATATAAGGACATGACAAGCGTGCGGAGAACCATCCAAGTGGACGGATAACCAATGCCATAAATCGAAAATAGGCATACAGTGGCATGAGTGAAGACCCTGGCTGCTCTGTCACAAAACGAACGTTCCGGACAGTCGCCAGCAAACCGCATAGGATCCAGCGAGCTGTTATCCTTAGTTGCAATGAGTTGATTCAAACCGCACTGTACTATACTCATTTGGTGATAGAAACACGATTTTGATAGAATAAATACTTGCACACGTCTAGGATCTATCAACATAATATACTCCTCACATGTCCTAACATCCCCTGAACACAAATACAGTCAAATCCAAGTATGTGTCTCATATATTTTAAGCAAGTTGCAAAATTTTGCAACTTGCATTTAAAAGGATCAGTATATCATGTTGGTCAAGTGTCGTGTTGCTGTCACGAACGTACTGCCGCTTGCAATCTCCCAGCACACGACGTTTCGACCTTTTTGACGTCCCCCGATTTATGAACACCCAACTTCCGCAGGGGGGTCCCCCTATCAGGAGACCCCCCGGCTTGATCTGGAGTATCAACAAGAGGATCAGCATAAAGCCATTCCTGAGCGTGGCATCCGAGTGGGGTGGTCTGAAAAACCATTGAGTTTGGCGGAAAAGGGCAGCCAGTTTAATATGAGCATGTAAAAGAAAATAGTACAAATGCAGTTCCCACCATGGTTGGTTGGGCTGACCAAGATTTCTAATAACAGCTAGCTAGCATTTTTTTTCATGGTTCCTAGTGTTCAAAAAAAACTGAAAACCACACATCCAATTTCCCCAATCCACCCCAGCCATAGTTTGGGCCCTGACGTATCTAAGATATCGCCGTCACTTCCTTGACTGATGTCGAACTTCCCCCTTGGTTGGTGGTGAGAACGGGTTGAATGTTTTGTACACAGTTGCCAAACAATCGATTTCATTATATGAAGCTTCAACGCAGTACATGGTTGGTATTATAAATCAGATCCGTTTTACTAATTCACATTCATGATGCTAATTAAGCGATAATCCAAAATGCAAACATCAATGATTTACTTCAACTCGAGTACTCTATCATTGGCTGTATACGAGAATCGATGCCACCAAAACACTAATGGAAAAACATTATACCATGGAAGGAAAATTACAGATCCTACATTTGCTAGTTCCGCAAATGAGCACCCCGACACATTCAGACCGGCACTGCCTCAGAAGTGTTTTAGATGCCAAACAGGTAGAAAAGCTTTCACTCCAATCAATGCTTCAATCAAGTTGTTTATTTTATAACATAATAATATTAATATATATAATATTGCTCTTTAACTGGTATATATACCATGCATATATTATTAAATGCACAAGTTCCAAAGTCATATATATCGACTATGCTGGCAGGTTGTAACATCATCTGGTGTTGACTTGGAAACTAACATGCATGTCTTGGTCGATGCCTGAGATTCTGACTGAATGTTTGCGAAATGGCTCCCATTCCAGAGAAGCCATCAACAACATCGAGAACCTTTCGGTGGCTGGAAACAGCATCGATCTAATCCACCCTGAAGTCATCTCATAAACATAATTAGGTATGCATGCAGGGAATCCTGATCGGATCAAACATCATGATTAGTCGCACTGGCTGTGTTGTGTTTTTTTCGTCAATGATGGGATACAGTGCACAGCTTCCGGTATTATATATTAGAATAGTTTTTCAAAAATCAGAGGACAGGAGTTGGTTGATATTATCGAGTGCTGATATCGTCCTTATCATGTATCACCTCTTGAGCCCCCCAACACGATTGGAATGACCAGGTCGAGTGTTTTGCGCCAAGAAATCCACCATATGCAACCTGGATTGTTGGGCAGGAAACAACATCATATACACATATAAAAATGAAACTACTTAACTTCCGGGAATTCCTAGTTGGGCACTACTATACACTCTTCCAAGGGGCAGAATCAATGGGGCGCCATATAGCAGTAGCAGGGACGATGCACTTTTCGAAAGCGCTAGAGGGGATGATGTCCATGATGGCCTGACCCGGGGCCCTTGACCAACCATTGCTCCAAGGCCTTGATCGAAATTTGAACCACCTCAAAAGCTGCTCGATGCACAGCGTCTGGGATCCCAGGCTTCTAGCTGTTCAAGGAAAACCGACTAAAAGTTATGTAAATTTGGATATGTGCTCCAATTACATTTCTACTCAAGAATCGAGCAGCTGAAAAAAAAACAACGGTTTTGTTGCCATCAATGCAGTTTCGTTATGTTCACATCCAAGCATTCCAATAGTAGTGGCAGGACATGCCACCAACAAAACTGCGATTTAAATTTGATCAAGCCAGTGTGGAGTTTGTGTTGGATTGACAATTTACTCCAAAAACAACAAAATCAGGTCAGGTGCAACAAGGACTGAAACAATCCCGATTGACTAAAGCATGCAGAAACATCATTTCAAGCTTTGAGAATCTATATAAAAGGAATATGCCAACCCACTAGCACAATCCAGCTACCTGGTCTCAATCCAGTTACTTGGTCTCAAGATCGCCTACAATGCCAAAACTATGGCATGGAGTTGTCCAAGCAAAGAGCACCACACTTTTATTATTTTGTGCATGTGTTTTTGTTGCAAAGTTACTCCAACAAAGCTGCGTGAGAAGATTTACAATAAAGCTATAATAATGATCGATATATAATATACATGCACAGTGCGCTCTGCTTACTGACAACTCCTCCCCATAGAGCTATTTTCTAGGCACAACCCCACACAGTCGCTCTTAGCACTGTGCTAGTGCCCAGGTGTTTGGCCATGGCTAAGTAAGGCTCGCCGGCGGTGTCCATGATGCCACCATTTTGGCAAGTTTCCACCTGAGTGGGGCAAGAACTTCTTACTTTATAATCCATATAAAGATTAACAAGGAATCCAACTACTGGAAATCAATTGCTGCTTAAATCATATATCAGATCATTAGTATACGATAATTATGACATGCATTGGGGGCCATCGAATCTCAAGTTCACACCAACAAAAATGTTTATATAGAAATTAATTAACTGTCGACCTTTTCAAGTCATGACGAAGAGTGCAAGTGCTATGAACTGTGCTATGATTGCATTGCACGCATACTTTGTAACACGGCATGTACGTTATATATGCATTTAACACACCGTGTTACCAACGAAGTACAGCTTAAAGAATTTCCGGGTTGAGCCCCCAACGCTGTTTCAGGTCCTCCATTCTTGCTCCATGCCAAGCTAATCCCTTTTTGTTTGTTGGCCTCATGGGAGAGGAAATCACATGAACGCCGTGAAATATTTCAGATTTGATCTGCAGATCCAGGTAGATTACGATTACAAAGAGAACCAAAGTAGATCTCGACACATGGAGCGCAATATTTCAATTTAGATGCATCATGTCAGGATACTATAGCTGATTGCACATGCTTAACATGCACGATCATGTTACCCACTAGCCTGCAATCGAAGGGTTGTTGCATCATTGACCTTCTGGATGACCTCCGCATTGGTTCCAGGCACATAGAAAGCAGCCATTTGGGATCGTGACTGCACAAACCTCGAGTGTGCCAAGAGCAGGAGAGCCCAGTATTGCAGTGGCAAAAAAAAATGGAACCAACAATTCAAGAAATGAAACCATGCATGGTTTCTATATAGATCTAAGAATTTGAGAACCCGACAAAATTTGAATCCTTGTAGCATGCTTTTTCAAGTCTTCAGGTAGATCTTGTGGCACACCAATCGTGCACGACCTCATCACTAGAACATATTCCCCATTAATTGAGCAACGACCCAAACATGAACCGGCAGGAATTTGTAAATCTTTTCCTGCTAATTTCATGATGCAAATGAAACGTGCAAAAAAATGTATATCAGCGTCGCAGTAAGGTATGGACCGTTGATGTTTCATGTGATCATCCGAGGGTAGCTGTAGCAAAGGGTCATTGACTGTTGCCTTCAAGATTGCCAAGTTTGCCCACTTTGCCTTCCATAGACAAACACTAGTGGATTGAGGACAACAAATTAAACTGCAATCAAATCATGTAAGGTCAAAATCACCAGGTGTCATTTTGTCAAGTTGATATAAATACTAGAGTTGCCTGGTTCAGTTTTGATCGTTCAAATGCATCCCTGAGTTCTTTTTCTTTTTCCTTGTTCTCCTTGTCCTGCTTGTCGTCCTTGTCCTCCTTGTCCTCCTTCTCATCCTTTTCCGCTGCTTCAGGTGTGTCCTGAATTTGAACATGGATCGCGTTTAGAAGATTTGTTCCTTTTGAGTCTGCAATTCCTCTTGAACGTACATCGATCATAAATATGCATGCAGATTTAAAAGTACAATGATCCTGAAAAAAATCCACTCTATAGAGATCACCGTTAACTCTTAAGACCTTCAGTCGAGAAATACATTGAACCCCCGATTTCCTTGCCTCAGCCTTTTGAGCATCTTGTTTTTGACGCTTGGCAGAAGAGCTACTAGCTTTAGCCAAAGCTCGCTTCCTAGCAGGGCTTGCCTTTAGCTTAGGGCTTACTGGTGTCTTCCTGCGTCTCTTGTGCACCGGTGACAAAGGTGTCTTGTTTGGCTTCTCTTCCTTGTTTTCCTTCTCATCTTCCTTGTTTTCCTTCTCATCTTCCTTGCTTTCCTTCTCATCTTCCTTGTTTTCCTTCTCATCTTCTTTGTTTTCCTTCTCATCTTCCTTGTTTTCCTTCTCATCTTCCTTGTTTTCCTTCTCATCTTCTTTGTTTTCCTTCTCATCTTCCTTCTGCTCCTTTTCCTTCTGTTCCTGCTCGTCTTCCTTCCTGTCATCATCCTTTTCCTTCGGATCTACTTTCTTTTTCACCTCTTTCACCTCAGGAGCAACACCTCCAGACTCAGGAACCTCATGTGTTTCCTGACCTGGGTCAGCAGCTTTTCCTTTTCCTTTTCCTTTTCCTTTACGACCTCGGCCCCGGCCAGCTTTTCCTTTTCCTCGCCCTCGACCTTTTTTGTTAGCCTTACCTTCTTCGTCTTCATCATTCTTCTCAGCAAAATATCTATCAGGATCTTCAAACTCTTCACCCTGCTCCTTCTGCATTTGCCGAAGTGCTTTCTGAGCCTAGATAGATGCCCGAGAAAAAACGATTGGTGCGTAGTGCGTGCATCAGGATGGATGCCAAAGAAAATAAACAGGGACATGCAATATATTGTATCATATACATAACTCAAATCGGTCATTCTAAATCCATTTATTTAAAAATCCTGCAGTGAATTATTTAACATAAAATAAAAAACAGGAGTGCCTTCAACAATTGCTCTTCTAGTTCTTTGCTTTCCATCTCTTCCTTCTCAGTAGCACGTTGCACCTTCTGCGTCAGATCTGCCGGGACTTCAGTCACTTTCACCAAGGGATCTCGGTCCTGGCTTTGGCTGGGGTTGAACAAATAATAACCGGGGGTCACTAAAAAAGGTTCCCCATATTTTTGTTTTCGAATCAAACCACACCAAAATTGGAATGCCCTACAGCATCGCTTGATATGTGCATAAGCTAATGAATTAAGTTGTGAAGTAGTGATGGTATTTAGCTTACAAATTACTTGACCTCTCACAACTACATAGTGCAGATACAGTGCTTGCTACAAAAAAACAGTCCAGTCCTTGAAGGTACCTTTTGTTTGTCTTGTTTTTTCGTTTTCTTCATTGTCACTTCTTATCTCTTCTTGAACTTCCTCAGAAACCTGTACTTCTGAATGCTGATTTTCTTTGGGATCTTCTTTGGGATCTTCTTTGGGATCTTCTTTTGGTGGTTCTTCGGATTTACCTGTGGCCACAGGAACCTCCACTGGATCCGTTTTCTCATATGGAGTTTGGCTGTCTTGCTGCATCGGTTCAGGTGTTGGGCCCCCCATAATTGGTTCAAAAATCGAATCTTGTCTCTTTAAGTTTCCTTGGGGTGACATCAAACACTCATCCTCAGAAAGGATTTGGACAGTCTCATTGTCCTGGAAAATCTCAACACACTCATCATCAACTTGTTCTTCATCAGACTCAGCACCCTCCTCTATGCATCCCTCCACCCCCACATCACCATCATCAATTGCAGTAGATTCAATCGTAGATGATATAGACCCTAAATGCGCAGTTGACTCACCTCTGTGCAGTGGTGGTGGGGTGGGGCTATTAAGTGGCTGCATTGGATGTATCGGGGATGGCGAAGGTTCAGGCATGTCGACCACTATTTGGGTCTCCATCTTGTCAATGTCGTGCAGCGGATCCTGCAGCAATGTAATGTAGGAATCGATAGTCGACTTTGATCTACCCATCCATGCATGCATGGGGAATTGATTGGGGTACCAAGAAATTTGAAGAGTGACTGTCATGAACAGTGTTGGCAATTTTAGAACTACAGATCGAATCAAAACATGGCAATTCGAAATACTTGCATTCATGAACATCGATCCTGGAAATTCTAGACTCTAAGATGCAGAGTGCAGGACCAGGTGTTCAACCTTTTTTGCTTGAACTATAAAACATGGACGTTTGGAAATTAATATAATATTATAAAAAAAAATCATATGCATGCATGCATGAATGCATGATACATCCAATACTTGAAAGGCCTAATCGCCTGACAGAATTCTTTTCCAGGATAGAAGTCAGCTCATTAGTTAATTATTTCATATTTTTATATACGCACAAATCCCAGCCAAGTCCAGCCTTCTTGGACCCACTTGAAGGGCCACGGGTGGGAATCTTCTTCCCCTCAGGTGAGAGCATGCTATTCTCCTGAACAAGCATTGAGAGGCCGAACGTTTTTGGAATGGCATTGGGGAATTTTGAATAAAACGTGTTATATGGGTATAAGTTCCCAGTCCTCCAATCTTGTCTTGATAATTGTCTTGACCAGCTCCATCCGGCTATGTCCTTTCCTGCAATTTCAGGAACTATGAATGAAGTGAAATAATGAAACCAAAGAAAGTATGTAACATGATTTAAAGTTCGCTCCATACTAAAAATTGCACGATCATCAATTGATGAAATGATGATATATTATGATCTTCTTGTGTGTACTAGATCATTGACGGCAACTCTGATCAGGCTCATCGAGACTGTGTGACCCACATGTGACCGAGCCTGGCTCCAACGTTTCTCTGGAAGCGATCCATCAGGTATCCCGCGGCAGCCATGATAGCTCCCGATTCCACCACAGACCAAGCCTAGGAAGCAAAGATCGATGTAATAAAAAAATCGATCGATCTATTAGACCATGTGTAGGGTTCATGTTGGCCAGCACATTCCATGTTTTTTTTTTTAGCCCGCCTGATGTTTGTCCAACTCCTTCCAAGGGTTCAATCTGTAGTGTGTTGAGGCCCAGCATAGGGAGGCCTGCGATCATTGTGGTTTTATCCATATTATAGAGGGCGAAATGTTTCAAAGAAGATGATCCAAAAAATATCAAAGACTTGCATCAGCTCATACAAAGAAACTGATCATGGCTTGATCTAATGTGCATGCATGTAAAATGCAGGCATGCATCATGTCCGATCCGTATAGCGCCTCAATCTCCTTCCGCCGAGGAAGGTTGTGTGCAAAGCTGGCCATGTACTGGATGATGAACTCAAAGTTGTGGTCAGATTCCACCTCACCAAACGTCTATACGTCTACTAGATCAAGATTAAGAGGTTGAGAAGAAAAGAGATCGACACACACACACACATACATCAGCCATAGACCTTTTCAAACATAATCCCTTTCATACATGCTAATTATAATAGCGCACTATGATAAGGTTAAGCCTATACCAATTCTTGCTTTACACACGAAACCAATAATGGGGCACCTCGCGCTCTGTGAAGTGATCAGACTCCAGGATCAAGAACCGAAATTTGGGCACCTCATCATGGACTGACTTTAGGACCATGTATCGAGGGGTATTTTGATGATCGAACTTTTTTAAGGTGGCAGTGTTGGATCGGATACTCAGTACAAACAGCATTCAGAACCTGGGGCAAGAACCAATCTCCGATCAGTATCCCGAAGCCCAGCACGGAGACGCAACACCTTGCGCCTTGTAGCAATGAACTCCGCATTCTCACAGAACGTCTTCAACAGCTCCTGAAAGGGCATTGTAGATCTATGATATCTTATAAAAAAATCGATCAAAGTTTGATTGAATGAATCTTGAAAAATACCAATCATTGAGTAGTATATTATACCGGTACATGTCCTTCAACAGTGCGATACGTGTTGCATCCAGTCGCTTTGGAGTAGCCATGGGGGGCACCGGAACGCCATCCATGGTTTGAATTTCGGAAACAAAAAGCGCAAAGATTGCCGTGTGAATAAAAAAGGATCCAAATGTGGTGATGTGGTGATATGCCGATTTGCTTCTCAGCCCAAACACTGCCAAATTAATATGCACTTAAATTGCCATACAAATAATCGTACTTCGCACCAAGAGAACTAAACCATTGCATGTACTACATCATACAGCATGCATTCAGCAGTGCATGGTGGGTAGGCACCGCATAGGTCATCTGTATCGATGAGATCCTCCCCAGTCAAGCTCTCCATGTAGCCTTGCAAGCCATTCAATCCAAAAAAAGCTGTTGGGGAGTAACCTAGCTACTATCTTCTTGGCAACTTTTGCAATGTGCATAAGCCAAGCCCCAGACGTGTTGCCAAAGCACGTTTCATGTATGAGAGCAGGCCATGGCAAAATAATCGTTACACAGTGAAGAAAACAACAAAGGTGTGATTTGATTTGTATGGGTGGACTTGCATTCGAAAATTCCGATTTTGTTATTTGTCTCTAATAGTGATGGTGCTTTCCCCCAATATTGTTTTTTAATCTTCCCATGGCCTGCCCATGGCCTGTCCAAGCAAAATGGCAGCAACATGTGTAAAACCACCGAAACTGATGATGCGACTCCCAGCCACACCTGGCCAGTTGCAAAAAACGGGCGTTCACGACAACAGCTAGTACATGTGTAACCCCTATTGTTTGAAGTGGGGAGGAAGCCCAGGGTCTACTTATACCAAAACAAGTGGATCTTTTAGACTTGAAGAAATCTATAAAATCCACCTTCCAAACCTGGTAAACTAGGCAAAACTTAAGTCCCAAACGCTAAAGGTTCAGCACTTTTAGTGAGTTACACTAGTAACTCCACCAAATTTAACGGGGCTGTTCCGGTAGAAGGGACGATTCCAAAGAATTGCCAAAAGACAACAAATCAGCCTTCAAAATCTGATGATGCCTATTCAAAAAAAAATGAAAAAAAAAAACAACTGCTTGGATGTCCCAGGAAGTTGGTAAAAAGTTAGTCACTAAGTTATAACCCCAATTTACCCTATAAGTAGGTTATAACCCATTTACTAACCATTTACTAACTTCCTGGGACATCCAAGTACTGGCTTGTTCACAACCTACCCTTCCACTGCTCTTTCAGAATCCTGGGACCTCAGTACCACCCCTGCTATACATCTTCAAACCCCTCTATTGGAGGGTCCAATGATTCTTAAAGTGGGTAAATTAGAAACAACTCCCAAACCAAAATGTTGCGGACATTTTGTAAGGAAAGATTCCCTGACTGTTATCCCCATACATTTGAGAATACATTCCCAAGCCCGTCGGGGTAAACTGGTCTCGATGACGTTTGTCCATCAAGCAAATTAGTAAGTTGTTAGTAACCTTGCTTAGTATACAAGTCCCCTAAGGATCTTGCAACTTTTCCTTCGCTTTGGCCTACTTGAATGGCTTACAAATGGGGATTGATCCTAACCCCTTACACCCCCGAAATTTAACACATAGATGCCCAAAAATGGCCATATTCTAAAGGAGTCCACCTTTTCCAAGGCACATCTTTTTGGATATCCGGCTGATAGTTTTTCGGGCATGTACTAATCACAAAGTGGGATGATCCTCCGTGTTTCGGGAGATGTTTTTGTCCCCCGCGATCGCCTTGCACAGTTGTGTCCAAAAACGTTCCGCGCTGGTAGAAGCTTTACCATCCATCGCGTGTTGCACCACATCCTGAAAAATGTGATGTGACCCATGAATGATGGAACAAAAGGCGGCTAGATATTTTAACAAACAACCAAAACCAAGGCAACAAGAAAAACAACAACTGGGATGTTTCTATTTCTGTTTCGATTCAAATAAAAAAAAAAAATATTTGTTGAAAGATTTGTGTCTTATGATCTCAACGTGTTTGAAACCCACGTATGCCCCGTATGTTGGAGGAGAGATGGATTGGAGTGAGGTTGGAGTGGTTTGGGATTAGGAAAAAAATTGGTTGCTAAACTCAAACACTCAATGGCGGGCTGGTTTCTTTACGCACATATATTATACCCCCTTTCAACTACACAGTTTTGTAGGTAGATAGTGGTAGATAAACCAAACATTGAGTGGCGAAGAACAAAAATAAATTGAATTTGAACCATGTATATAATATACTTGAGCAGGAGTGGTAAAGTTAGAGCTGGTGGAAAACATCATTTTTTTTTATCTGAAAAAAAACATCCACCAAGACGTGATGATTGAAACCTGGAAAAATCGCTCCGTGCCTGCCTTGCCTCACTCCCTAATTATGGTTGGGGATTTGATATACCCGGGATTAGCTCCAAATCATCCTTCCACCAGCTAGCTGCAACTACGAACAAAAACCATGGGAACCTGAAGCCCATTATGGTTTGCCAATGTTGGAATCTCCGGATGACGCTGAAAATCTCAAGGATTTTTTCCATCCATTTTGTTTAAAGCATCCCACTCTTGCCAACCCGCTTTGAATGATGATCCCAGAACCACTAAAACCAGCGGTCCACCTGCATGCCTTCATCCGTCGCCTCGGCAAACAAGATTGTTTTCTTATGGTAGGGATGGTCATCAACTGTAAAATGGGTCTTGTATGTCCGTTACAAGGGATTCCCATCATTAAAGCTGGAATGAGTTCATCTTGCATCTATCCCCCTCCCAGGATGCAATTGTGGCAAAGAAAGGTTCAGGTTGGGCGTCGCAGGACTTAAAAATAAATAAAAAGTGTTTCATAGTTTCATGTCATCCAGGTGGTGACGAGCCAGCATCCTGCAAGGGGGGGGCATAACCAACAAAATAGTAAGTTTGAAAAAAAAAATGTGCTTTAAAGGAATCCTAGTTGGTGGTTGAACCAACCCCTTTGAAAATATCAGTCAAATTAGATCATCTCCCAGTAGGGGTGAAACTAAAACATATTTGAAACCAATACCTATAGAATCATCTTCCCCTAATCCAGGAGTGTCCGCGTCAACGGGGGCTCCCCGATTTACAATCCTATTCTGGGGATACGGTTGACACCATCAATCCTGCTTAGAGGGCCATCCCGGTTAGTAAGTAGTTAGGGGATCACCATTTGGAAGTGGAACGTTGCTCCAGGTCTTAGGAACTTACAACAACAATCACCATAGTTGCTGGGATGATCCAACCCAAATATCTGGCCAAATGGAAACGTATTTCACCAACCTATATATAGATTTCCCTGAAAAAATAACCCGGGATTTATCACCTGAAATGGGGGCGTAGCCCAGGTCGGTGACAGTGGGGTCGCGAGCTAATTCTTAGACTTCAACTTTTCAGGCTGACGGTTGTGGCCGATGATCCAACTTCAGATCAACAAACGAATTCAGTTAGATCTTCTACAAGTCCAAATCAAACGAATCGCCTCAACACCATGGACAACCAACGGCTGGTACCCAAGAATGGAGGTGGATGGTTAAGATGATCTTTTGGATTTCAATTGCGTGATTTTTAGTTTCCAGCCGTTATTTTTTAGGGTGAAGTCGTTTTTTGTACCTCTTAGGGGCAAGGGAACGCTTTCAGATATCCATCTAGAAATCCATATACTTTGTACCATTCACCGTTACCAGCGATGGCATCACCTGGTATCCTGTACAATACTGTATGGGATGCGGGATGCATGGGTTCAAGCTGTGCTACATCTTCCGCAAGAACTGTTCGAGACACCGATTTCAGTCGCCATGTCCGGAGCACATAAAGTGTTCCACCACTCTGAGGACAAGCAGTTATAGCATCGCTTTCCTTGAATTCCCCAATACATGGACCAAACCTTTCTCAAACTTTTGTCATACATGGACTTCGTCACCACGCTGGTTTTCGCCATGAGTGGCCTTGTGGGCTTTTGCTTGGCAAGCCACTTTGCATTAGCCACCCAACCAGATCTCTTGCCGCTGCGCTGTATCTCATAGAGGCCTGTGCATGTACCTGATTATATATGGCGTGCTGCCTGCCACACAACAATGCCTCGCAAAGAAATGCAAGGAAATGAACCAATCCGCCACGGAATGCTGCGGCCACCAACATGTTTCAATTTTCACCTCTTGCAGCACTCAACTTGCAACGGAATAGACCGGATGTTCAGCACATCTTTTTTGAAAAATAAAGATGACTCAAATCATAGAGAAGTAAATTATGGTAAAGCAATCTCCAATGGAATAGCCTTGATTTGTAGCATGTTTTCCTCTAAAATGATTCTACAAAACATACAAAAACACATAGGCAGCGCTGTTTTTGCTACGACCCTTCTTGAATCCTTGCCCCAAGCTAAATCCAGCATTTGTTCAAAATCGCACCGACTTCGGGTGCTGACTGTAGGAATCATTTTGCCTGCATGACAGTTGAAAAATGCTTACATCCAAGGTCAAATGTAGGTATTAATCTTGTTCCCTACATGGAGCATCTGGGATATTGATCAATCCATGCCCAAACAATCCATGTATGGTATATTTCCCTACATGTGCCGTAAAAATCAACCAAATGTAGGTAAACACACCATACATGGCTGGTATGGGATGAGTTCTACCCCCTGAAACCTACAAAATTTGCAGAAGCCAAACAACCCGCAATTTTTCTCAATAGCCAGAGTGACCGCCAACTCGCGCACATAATCCACGGCACGTTGTTCGTGCGTCTCCTATTTTTTTCGGTGAATGAGTTGTCGACTTTTTTGTTGAAGTCGGAGAATGGGAAAGAAAAAACCGGAAAAAAACATACCTGGATGTCCTGTTGGAAGTTTAGTAAATGGTTGGTAAATGGGCTTTATCATCTTCTTATAAACGGTTAGTATTAATACTATTGGGGTTATAACCCACGGATCCTAAATTTTGATCCTATCTTCGGACATCCAAGTAAAAGTCCAAGCCAACCATTCGAGAAATGGGTAACTTCAAGACCAAAAACTTTATTTTTGGAAGGAAGAAAAATGAAAATCAGCCAAAAGTGGGAACTATTATCTTATATCTTATAATAGTCTTGGATTTCCAGTGTATAGACTGGTTTTCGAGGCCCACCTTTGTAATATGTAATACAGGGTTTGCCACTTCATCACTTGAAACAACCCTAAAAAATAGGAGAAAAAGTCTACATCACCAAGGGACAAACGTTACCTGGAACAATTTTTAGGGTCCAGATTTTCCCATGTAACGGTTGGTTCTTATGGTGGACCCGGTTTTTAGGAGGAAATTTGAAAATCATCCAAAAGTGGGGACTATTATCTTAATAGTCTTGGATTTCCAGTTTTTTGGAAATGAGAAGGTTCAAAGCATACGAAATCGCATGCATTTTTTTGCAAGGTGTGAAAAATGCCTCAACATTTTGCTGCCAAAGAAACCAAACGTCATCATTCCCACAGGGTCCACCAAACTAAAAGACAGGCTACATTTGTACTGGATCAAGTAGTATAGGTAAACATCTATATATATATATATATATAAATACATGTATATGAGTCCCCTAGATCCTATCAGATTCATGCTTCATCCACGTGAACCAGGAACAAAAAGAAAAACATTCTTACTTTCCATTGCATCCTGGTTGTTTGATAAGGATCCTGATAATGAAACAGTCCCCACAAAAGTGGGTAGTATAATCCCCAATTTGATAAAACAACCAGTTATATACCCGAAATGGTAGTTATATTCCCTATATACCTTTTATACCCAGTTGATCCCAGTTGTACAGAATCCCTTTTACAGGTTTATGTTTTGTACCCTGAACAACCAGGGTTTTCATTGCTCACTTGTGATTTGCCCCTGCTCCAACATCAAAAGGTGTCACGCTAAAAAAGCGTCATGTATTGCTTACTCTTGCTACCAAATGGTCCCATTTTCTAGGTTGTTGAACCACCCAATGGATACCAAACACACGTGTATATATATATAATATGAATACAAAAACAAGTGCCAATCATTCCGTATAATCAAAAAACCACCAACTGTTGCTGAGAATCATTTGTAGGGGGCGAAATGAAATCCGATTTGATTTGCGCATAAAGTGTTCATATTGTTTGATAGGAAAGGTACCTTTTTCCAAGACCCATGAATGCAGCCATTGGTCACAATATCCCAGGGTGTCCAATTTGTTTACTTAATATCTGATAAATGCTGTTATTTAGCCTCACACTACCATGGTGGTTGAACAATTGAAAGTCAATACTTCCCGCAAAAAAAAATGAATAAAGAACACCACCAAAGAGGGCCCCTAGTAGTTATAAATGGGGTGAAATAACCCCTTCTAAATGGGTAAGTGGTATTCTTTCACCTTACTTATAGGGGCCCCATAACTCCATTTATAACTGGTAGGGGCCAACCTTGCAGCTGAAACAAATCCTCATCCTTTTTCGACTCTCACAGGGCGTTCCTTCAGTGTCAAAGCTGTATCTGCAACTCGATGTTTCAAATCTCGAACACCCACCTGGCTGCAAAGATGGTGGGAGTTTGGAAAGTGGGAAGGAATGGATACAGTCGTTCCAACAAGTTCCATGAAAGAAATGGTGACCCTAACCCCACCCGAAATTAAAAGGTCCCGTCCGTCTCAAAAATAGCCACGATTTGTTGAGGTTTGCCAGGCAGGTTGAATGAACATTTTTTCATATCCCAATCTATATATGTTTTTCAAAAGAAAACCACTTTCTCAACACTCAAAAGTTGGACTCCACAAAAATTCACGCCTTCATCTGATGGAAGACACCACGTGAGAAGTCACCGAACCTGAGAATACATTCGGAGACATTGGAGCGACCCAAATTTTGGCACATCAAAATTCAACACCCGGAAACATGTCAAATTTATGATGGATCCTCCAAGGAGGGCTCAAAAAAAACTATAAAGGGGGTTACTTGAACCATATAAATGGCCGAAAATATTCCTGGATAACTGATAATTGTGGTTATTTCACCCTATTTATAGGGGTTATACGTTGGAACTCCATTTATAGCTGGGCCCACCTTGTATGGGGCAACAAGAACAATCAAAAGTCTTCGATGCTAAAAACAAAACCTTTCTTGTAATTCCTTACTTGCTAAGTTGACACTGGAAAACAATCTAAACGTTGGCCTGTTCATATGTATTAATGATTTTCATCTCCAAATATAGTTTGAAGTCCCACCATTTCAGCAGGTAAGGATATTAGGTTTGTTTCCAAAACTTGTTTCACCACCTGCTGCACCCCCAAAAAACATGCAGGATCGGACAAGTTGTGGGAATTTGTTGGGAGACATGTTCGAGACCCAAGACTTCTAACCTCAAAGGTATACAGAAACCCAAATTGAGCCACGAGATTCAAACCCTCGGATGCTTCCCATTGAATCCTGGTTTTGAATAGGGATCCTTATAATGGTTTATGAAATGTTGTTTAAAAACGGGATCCTTATAAATATGAAATAGCTCCCACATAACTATATACAGTATAATTCCCCTTTATACCTGAAACAAGCTGGTTTTCTTCATTGCACAAATTGACCTGTCCATCCTGCTCAAACTTGATAAACTTGATGGATTTGCATCTGGCCGCATCGCTGAATCTTGCAGAAGAGAAAGTACAGAATAGCATACATCTCTTGAAGACTTGTGAAAACATCAGCAGGCCCTACTGACAATGCACCGCCTTGTCAGTTGATCCCGCTGAAGAAGCAGACACTTTGAGCCCAAGCCAAACACCGGAATTCCAAACAATCCACGCACAGTAGTCTGGGAGTAAGGGGATGGAAATCCCAAAGAGCAGATGAAAATCATCCATTGTCGAATCAGCAACGGCTTTCTCAAGTTTGTGACAGTGGTCAAACGAGAATGCAACGGCCGCTAGTTTCAACGGCCGCTTGGTCTGAGACATGGTCGGCCGCTCACACCTTTGGATCGCCCGCTGATGGTAGGATAACAATTTAGACTATTTGCCGCATCATACACCAAAAGGGTCCTGGCCCTCCAACCATTTCCTTTCTGTGCGCTTCCATTGAACCAAGTGACGAAGCAATGAAGCTGACTTCCTCAGACAATTCACTGTTCAGCTGGAGCAGCAAAAGAGTTTCGTCCAAACGGTGAAGCACCCTTCCATAAACCCCACGGATTTCAGAAAGGCTTGTCCTGATGTTGCACCTCTTCCTGCACTACGGAGCATGCACATGTAACTGTAGATGTCCTGTTCAGATGGCGCCATCGGCCGTCCAGTACCTTCCTTCAGGATCCACTTGGGAGCATTCTTGGTTTTCCCCTTGGTGCCTTTTTGTCACTTTTCTCTCCCCGGACCGTGGTATGAGTTTAGTATGGTCTTTTATAAGTGAATGGTGCCCTCCGGTAAACTAACAAAGCAATGGAAAAATCCACTATCTGAAGATGTATTTCATATTGGAAAAGGTGAATTTCCATTGCCATGTTAGTTTACTGGAGGGTACCTGAATAAATGGCTTGCCAAAGATAAGGATTCAACAAAAAGAGTTTGCCAAACATGTTTAAAGTTGAAACTACCTCTTAAATGTTTATACCATTTTTGCCCCCCCCCCCCATTTTTCCATGGAAAAATAAAGGCTTGAGGCCACCTACAAACCAGGTGATTTTACCATAAAACAACTCTAAAAATGTAGGTTTTGGGGCTGCCCGTTTTTCATTTATATTTTGAATAGAAATCCTAACTCTTTGGTTTGTTGCTTCACACCATTGACACAAAAAAAACCTGGCGGTTTTCCGCCATGCGGATACATCCATCCATACCTGAACAGGTGCCTAGGCCCAGTACGGATCCTATTGACTGGAATGGTTGAATTTTATGTTAAATTACCCGTGGAAACAGGGAACGATCACATGGGACCTACCTGGAAAAGTTGGGTTAAAATCATCTTTCCTCAAAAGTGCCGAATTGCTTCTATGGGATATGTGATGTTAGTTCCCAGGAGGGCAGTACATGTATAGTACCTTAAGGCTTAAAGGTCAAAAAATCATGTGGCACAAATACCACAAGATAGGTTAGTAAAGGGTTCGTATACACCAATGTGTAGGGACTGTGCCATCTCCTTTTCAATTAGTGTAAGTATATACCGCTAGTACCTTCTACACCTCCTCACCTCCTCCAACAAACTTTCTGCAACATAAAGTTGATGATGGATGATGGGATTTGTGTTTTTTGGTTGGCCTTATTGAAGATTATAATTTACACATACCCTCCCAAAAACTCACATCTCAGAGAATTGAGCTTCCCAAAAGGAATCTAGTTTCCCAACTGGCCCATTTTTTCAGGTGCCATGCTACTTTCGGGGAGTGTATGATATACGGATATACGGTAAATATCATCACCACGTTCTTCGTGAGGGCTCTCGCACCATCTCCTCCGATGTTTGCTTTTTTCAGAAAAACCAAGCGACTTGTAGCCTTCCTGTCCATTCTCACGTTGCGACCTGAAAAAACAGTGCGACACGTGAGCATTGAACAAAAACTAGCTTCAATTTCCACTATACTGGTTGGTTCAAAACGGGATCCTTATAATGGCTTATTATTACTAATTATTCAATATGCAGCAAATTAAAGGTGGGCCCAAAACCCAAGCATAAATGGTGTTATAACCCCTTTTTGGTGGAGTTTTGACCCTACCAGTACTTACAACTGGTAGGGGCCCACCTTGCAAAGACATACCCTCTCGAAGATTTTTCCGCGAGTTTTCCCCTGAAAAGTTACCAATGAGTTCTCCAATGAAAAGTTGCCCAGTTACCCAATAGGAAAGGATCACCTTCCGGTACCATCATTTTTCAGGGGCAAACTAACCAATGGGAATCCACCCAACAGACACCCACTATATAAGGTGTATATAGGATTGATTATTAAGGGTACCATCCCAAGTGTACCATCATTTACCTTCGGGGGGGAATTCTTTATTTTGGTCGTGTTGATTTTCCAGAAAAATCTGGGAAAATCTAAGTTCGAGAAGTTTCCGGTCTAATGCCTGTTGTTCGTCGATTCAGTAGGGATTTCCATCCCCTTAAAAAAGGGTAAATCTTTGGTGGTTTCAACCAACCCCTTTGAAAAATATCAGTCACAATAGGATCATTTCTCCAGGTAAGGGTGAAAATCAAAAATATTTGAAACCACCAACTAGGTAAGATTCTATTCTCCTTAAAATAATTGAAACCACCACCACTTTTTTCACACGGATCAAGATTGCGGTCTCAGTCTCAAAAAATTCCGCTTGCAACTTTCCATATTCACCTCTAGAACACCAGAATAGATTGCTGCAGCAATTGCCTTTGTAAATGAACTTCAAGATTCTTAAGAAAATGGCGCCTTAGGTGAACATTAGGAAAAACATATTATGTGACATATGTGTGTTAAACGACACATGTTGTAGTTGTTTTTCTTTTCCTTTGGGATGTCACATTCACTACAGTTCCCTTCCACCAACATCCGATTGCTGCAGGTTACCATTCTCGCCAACTCGACTCTGTTTGGGCCTGGCGCCAAACAAACCCAGGAGGCAAATCGCTCGTCACCACCAGGATTATTCGAATAACTGAGCCACTTCGGGTCATGAAATAGAAGTTTCAACTTAATTTGTCCTACTAAATATGTGTAATCTCCAACAGTTTATAAAGGTTAGCCAATTACGTTTCTTTTTAGTAGGAAACCCCTAACCTGAACCTTTATTTGCCATGGTGGCATCCTGGGGGGGTAGCTTTCAAAATGCGAGGTTCATTTATGTGTTCCCCCTGGAAAGAGACAAATCACCCAAAAACAGCATGGGGAGGTTAAGAAACCCATCATTTTAAATGCCCCCTTTTTTGCCGGCCCGATGGACCTGAAAACCACACCTTTATAACGGGACATGTGAAAACGGCAAACCACGGAACACACACACACACACACACACATCTTTCAACCAGTAATTTTGCAGGTGCCATGCAAGTGTCGTTCCAGGTAATTCATCATCCTGAGGCAATCTAGCAACCTGGGGAAGGGGTAGCAGCCTTCCAGTGTGATGCTCCTGAACCAATGCGTCAATGATCGTTTTCAACATGTTGAGTTGTCTCTCTTTTGGAATTCCTGTGTGTATATATGTCTATATATAGGTACGGTATATCAATATACATACATATACATGTATCATGACCATGATCATGATGAGAATAAGGATGATGACGATGATAGGTGATGATGACAACACATGATGACACATGGATGACATATGATAATGATTGGACAGTTATTCACAAATCCCTTCTCAACTAACCACAGCTTTCCCCCCTTCCGCACCAAGGATGAGGATTCTGAGGTCGAACGTGGTGGTGAGTCAGTCATGGCGACCGGCTAGATTTGATGATTTCCCCCCCAGGATCGAGGTGAAATTTTGTCAAACATATGTAAGTTGCCACCAACCAGGTTTGGA
Organism: Breviolum minutum Mf 1.05b.01; assembly: GCA_000507305.1. NCBI lineage: Eukaryota > Dinophyceae > Suessiales > Symbiodiniaceae > Breviolum > Breviolum minutum. The sequence goes on along the minus strand of DF239450.1, from coordinate 95,009 downwards.
TGGAGTGTGGCACTTAATACATCTTAATACAGTTTTTGTTTCTTCCTTTTTGTTGCTTTTTTGAAACAACTTGCAGGGAGGGTAAATGCCATGAGCTGGTAGCTTTCACTGTGTTGATTTGGTGCTGATGAGATGCTCTTGATGGCTTGATATACTTCTCTTGGCCTATGGTTCTTGGCAGTCTTTTCAACCCAGTTGAGTTCAAAATTATCACTTCATCAAATTTGATCATTTTTTCCAAGCAGGGAAACACAACAAAAAATACATCAAAAATCAAATACAAGTAGTTACCTAGTTCTGGTACGGTCTTTTTTTTATCACTGTACGAGGAAAAAGAGATACTGACCTATATAGACATAAGGCTGTGTTTGAAAAAAAAACTCGCCAGTTCAGATTGCGCATTTGGTCTATAGAGATTATTCCCTAAACATCCAGTCATATTCTCAGTTGATGATTGGGATGTCCAATCAGCTCAATCACCTCCGAAAAGCATTTAGCTTCCACGATCATTCTCAGAAGGTGAGCCAGGATCCATAAGGATTAATTTCAGTGTTTTCTTCAACTGCCAAGGTGATCTTGATGTTTTCTGAAGTGTTGCGCCACCATGTTTCCAATATGTTTGACAAAAATCCATCATGAAGTTGTTGCAACAAACAAGCCATTAAAAAAACATGCAGCCACCTGATTCCATATCAGTTCTACACCCAGCTTGGCGGAAAAGCTCCCGTTCGGCACTGCTCGGTTTTTTTTTGATGATCCGAAAATCCAATGTTTAGTCGGCCGTTTTTACACCGTTGAAACATGAGCAGTGAAAAAACCTGGTTCATGACATTCCATCTATAAACTGATTGGTTCATGATCGAACCATTATCATGGCTCATTATAACCCCCACACAACTGGGTAGTGTAGTCCCCTATATACTGCAAATTACAGGGGTTTTGGGAACTGCACTGAAAAATGATGCTTTGGAAAAGGAAAATCCTTTCTAGCACAGCTAGCTATTTTTGGTTTATATAAATCCCAGTACTATCCTACCTTTTGGACGGCTCGCAGTCCAAACATCAACGACACCCAGCTCAACTCAGCAAAGTTCAAAACCTTTATGACATTCCATTATACTAGTTGGCTCATAGCGATCCTTACAAATAATTGCTTCCAGTAGTCCCTTACCAGCACCTTCAAAGGGGTGCCAAATGGTTCCTAAAGGGTGTCGATTCACCATCCCTTATGGTTTGATTGGCACCCCTTTGAAGGTCCAGGTATATATATATATACAACCGGGGAGTATAGTTCCGTATGTACTTGGCAAACAACATAGGGTCACCTGGTCGCTGCTCGACGACTCAACGTGTACGATGCAAACCTCTCCTAGAAATCTCGAAGTTTCATAAAGATCAGATCCTACGACTTCAACTCAGAAACTCGTGAAGGATCTACCTGGTGGTTGAACCAACCCATCTGAAAAATATACTCGTCAAATTGGATCATGAAACCCCAGGGATCGGGATGAAAACAACAAAAAAACTATATGCGTTGCCACCACCGATCCGAGGATCCATGTATGATATATTTAAATTTTTCATGAAAATGGAACCCGTCGTTGACCTTCATGAACCCCAACTGTGGATACAACGTCGTTACTGTGTTTACAGGGACCCGGGGCACTATTGAATCAAAAACTCGTCCCACCAGGTGGGTTCCAAAAACCATGTTATAAATGGAGTGACAAACAGGGGCCCCTAGGGCGAAATTTCACCCCCATGTAAACCCATTTATTTTCGGTCAATTTGTATGGGTTCTAACATAAATTTATACCCTCCGGTAAACTAACATAGCAATGGAAAATGGACCCTTTGAAGATGTATTTCCTATTGAAAATGGGGATTTTCCATGGCTATGTTAGTTTACCAGAGGGTAACTGGTTTTTGGCCCCACCTTTCATGGATCCTATCCATCAAACCTTCATCTTTCTCCAAGAAACTGTCGAAGTTGAGAACGAACCTCCGTGGTTCCTCGTGTGTAGTCCTCCTGCGTGAGGGTTTTGTTTTTTACATACGTGAGACGTGAACCAAACCCCCCCCCAAAAAAAAGGGCAGTCCATCCCGTAGGATCCATGTATGGTATATCTACCTTTTAATTGATTTGGTAAATGTAGGTAAATATAAACCATACATGGACTTTTTTGGGCATGGTTGAAGATGAAAATAAAATCAAAATATGCAAACGGTACGATTTACTGAACTTGATTCAATCCTGGAACTCCAAACAACCTAAAGATTTGGAATCATCCCAATTGACAGCCGACCATTCTAATTCGTGGATGTTGCAGGTTCCAGGATGGTACAATTTCCTGGTGTTCTTTGGTTCATGTTCAGTACACAAATTGACCAATAATAGAAAATTTTTTCATTGATGGGACGACTGGTGGAAGTTTTCATACAAAATAGGGCACTGTACTCGTTTTCAGTCATATGTAATCTAAAAACTACCCATTAATGTGGGGATGGACAAATCATCACCCAATTCCATGTTTTTCCCACGTCCTACACACCCGAAGTTTAACAGTTCGCCAGTTGAAAAAATGGTGGTTAAAAGACTTCTTGCCAATGACACTCTAGGCATGGTATACTGACCTACATTGACCATAAACATGAACCAAATGTACATAATATGTACATATACCCTACATTGAGTGTCTGGGATTGGGTCCCAGTAACTTTAAAGGGGTTTTTGCTGTTAAATTTCGGGGGGTCAATGCCTAGATGGTGACCAAAAATCCTTCCTTTTTGGAGGTGGATACACAAGGCAAAATTCAAAACTGCTCGGTCCCAAACGCTACAGGTTGAGCACTTTTAGTGAGTGGGCAGCTGTATAACTATAAGGGACCAAAAAAAAACAAAGATTTTGGAAGACGAGCCCCATAGGATCCATGGGACGAAAGATATACCTATCTGAATGGCTGATTTTTATGGTGCATTAGTATAGGTAAATAATTCTCTGGCCAATTTATAATAAATCGTACCTCGTCACCTCGTGCTTAAATCGTTCCCCCCTTGATTTAACTGACCTCGTTACATGAGTATTTTATATTTAACCCCTCGTCAGCGACCGTCAGAAAGCAGGCCTTTTACTCGGCAAGTTCCTTGCGTTGTCTAGCGCCTCTTTTTGGGCGGAGAGAAGTCTTCTAAGATGCTTGGCCTGACTGCATCACTAGGCGGTTCCGCCAAAAAAACTTGATGTTTGCAGGTGCGGTCAAGGCATCTGGCATTGAGTGCGGCAATCAATTCAGAAGTCTTCGTCTTTTTCCTGCCATACCTGCTTTTTTTCTTTGTCACTTCGCAGCCTACACCTTTCTTTTTGATAAGCTCCTGGGTCCAATTCTGGAAAACCGCAGCCCTACCTTAAGAAAGTCCCCTGGCTCATCTGGGCACTGCCGGACTCATTCTCAAAGCACAGGCTCACACAGCCGTCATAGTGCGCACAGCAGTAATTCCGAAGGCGATCGCCCAGCGCTATCATGTGAGTCTGTCTCGGCTGAAACAATTACAAGAGAACCTGCCGTGCAGGCTCTCACCAAGGTCCCCGCTGAAACTTTCTGGTCACCAACCCAGAAGTGCAAGCCTTGCCCTGAGAGCGACATGGCTGTTGCATACTCTTCCATGACAGTCTTCCACGTGGCTTCTTCTGAAGCCTCCATATGCCATAGTTCATTGGAACGACTTGCAACGACTACACGGAGCATGCTTTCAGCCAGTCTTGAAGTCAAAAAGGCGCTGCAAGACCGGCATGATATGAAGAGAATAAAACAACTTTTCAGCCCTGGGTTATTTCGTGGCTTTACGGATGAGGTCGGGATTTACGACTGGGAAAAGCCAAACACCTGTAACACATGGAGAACCTGTCAAACATAGTAGTCCCAGTCCCAAACTGCACAAACCACCCTTATTTCTTGGTTGAGCAGTTCTGTTGCAAAAACATTGAAATACCACTGTGATGTAACATGATGTGACTAAGTCAAAAACATGTCAAAATATAATGTTGGTTTTTAGCGAAAAAATGGACCTAGTTGGAATCAAAAGTGCACCTTTCAAACCGAATCCAGCTTTACAAAGCGGGTAATCAGGGCAAAAAACCTTTTTTACAATGCAAGGCAGAAATGCAAAGTTTCCAAAGCACATTATCGGCCCAAATGGCAGGTGTGTATGTTTTAGTTTCAAGGAGTATTGTCTTGTCCTGAGTATTCCGCCTATCATCCAAAACAGTGAGCAGTTTATCTCTCAACGATTTAACCGCACGTCATGATTTCGTACAAGTTAAGTTCAATATTCAAGATGTTGAGTTCAGCTTGAACGTTGGGGGATTTGGGTCGGATCCCAAAAGTCCTCACTCACATCAATCTTGCCATTGGATTTCACTATATCTTCAGCTCAATGTCGGAGGCTCCAGACTCCAAACTCCAATCATTTGATAGGTCAATCATTGAATCAATCAACTCGTGTGACCATCAGCTCTGTGTGCCCTGTTCAATGCCAACTCTGTAACATCGTACGACCAAGAACTTGCAAACTTACATCCCTCGGTCCCTCATGGCTTACGGTGGCATTTGAATTCTCTAATCCCAGTGCCCCCGAATGAACAACGCTGGATTGTTTTTGATTTCAAAGAATTGCAGGTGAGTTCGTCGGAGTTCGTCGGAAGAAATTATGCACCATAGTTTCTACGAGGTTCTTAGGTATCAGTTGACACTGAACTGGGTCTGGGTGCCATCGCACGCAGTCAAGCTCAGCTAGTTTGATGGCACCCAGACATGGTTCAGGCATGTTTGGTAGCTAAAAACCTCGTAAGATTTTGATGTTTTTTGTATTTTCATCAGAGTTCGTCGGAGTTCGTCGGAAGCAAAAAAAATCAGAGCAACACACTGTGCCATTGTTGCGCACACTTTCTTAAAAGAAATTCATGAATTTCACAACCTATTTTCCAGCCACTTCAGCATCTTTACACCCTCACATGGCCTCACAGGCTCTACACACGGGATTCATGTCCTAAACATGTTTGACCAGCTTGTTCCTTGGTAGATATTTGAAATAAAGGCAGCTGAAGTCATGTCCCACCGGATCCGCTGGCTCCTGACCCATTTTCACACCATCTATTTGTGGATCGTCCCACCAAAAAACATTATCACGGGTGTCTGAGTGACTCCGAGTCACGAACACAAGCACGCAAAAAACTGGGGGAAGCTGGAGGCGGAGCCACCATCACGGCCAAGTATGGCAACCCAACCATCAACGTTTAACCGAACATTCTGAATTCCGAGTCCGTCAGAATCACAATCGTCTTGCAACAAATGCCATAACGCCATGACACACTCATGTAAATACCGAAAGCCCCTTTGAACTACCTGGTTGCCGAACACCGGCTCTCCTCATGTGCAGCATTGGAACACCAAGTGTCACATGTAAAGGGCACCAGCATGTGCACTCTGTACGTGATGACTTTTCAAAAATTACAATCCTTCGGATTCCTTCGCGTGGCAAACACATGTCTTAAGTCCATGTAGCATACCCCAAGTGAACCTTGTTTTGATTGTTTCACATGAGTTTTTTACATCACCACTTCCGCACACACGGCGTGCTACCATCCCAACGCAAAAGCAGCGACCCGACATCATTTGCAACTCGGCCAAATGCCCCACGGAACCCTAGACACGTTCTGGATATGTCCCAATGAAAACGCTAAACCCACGAAAAAACCCAACTGGTCATATGGAGATTTGTTCTTCTCATGGGACGATGAGGGATTTCTGATTTCGAACCGATGTCGAATTGAAAGTCTCGACAAAAAGTACCAGTTTCTAAGGAAATTGCCTATATAAATGGTTTATTAATTGGGGGTCACTAACCATTTACAAGTCCTGGGATGGCCTTCCGAGCACGGAACTAAGATATTTTACTAGCTGGTGGTTGAAATTGAAAAATATGCTCGTCAAAATGGATCATTTCTCGAAGGTTCCGGGTGAAAATAAGGGATCCTTATGTCATGGCTCATGAGATAATTCCCACGTAAGTGGGTAGTTTTTCATCTCGTATATACCCTGAACGCAATTTTCCAATCTCCAAACAAAAACCCCCGGAATGCGCCGAATGTATGCTTCTTTTCCGGAAGATGTAGAACCATTTTGCTGATCCAGGCAGGCCAAGCGTCTTTTCTTTGTTGAAATTCATCGACAGGACAGGATGTCGGCAAGGTCACTTAAGTTCAGTGAAGCCGCTCTGCGAGCGGAGCCCTTCCACCAAAGAGGCTCGCCGACTTTCGAATAATGATGAGATCTACTGCCTTGAATTGCCCATCCGCAGACTAAGTGCAAGGGATTCAGAGGGCGATGTGGCGTGGATTGTTGAACTTTCTTCTTGAGCGGCATCAAAAGGAGTACATTAGTAATTATTGAAAAAGATGCTTCATTACTCTATTTATTTGTGTAGAAAGAAAATTCATAAGCACGACTTTTCACGCTAGCCGCTAGTCCAAGAGCCATGTGGCATCATGGAGCGTCCGGAGGGACCGGATCTCTTTGGGCCGTGTCCGCCGGCGAAGCGTGGCCACCATCCCATCCATGGTTCCCTGCACATCCCCTCGCCGAATGGCTTGTTTTAGCAATTTCGGCCCCTGGAACGCCTGACAAAACACCACGCACCTGGAAGGGTGCTGGTTGTGGTGGTCCACGGCATCGAAGAGTGCCTGTCGAATGAGGGGGGCTGCTGCTGCTGCTGTGAGTTTCTAATGTCGCTCAGGCAAGAAGATCTGCCCCAGAGCAGGCCGAGGAGCCATTGATTGAATTAGCGGGAAGCTTTCAAATGGCCTCCCACGTGAAATTTGCAATGGCATGAAGTCCGCCATAGCATGCGGCAGGCGTTTGCTGTTGGCTTCCAGACCTGCCTCATCCCAGGCGAACCTGGTGAGAAGGTCGATGAGGAATGCATCCACCTGCACAGGTGATTACAGACTGAGTCTACTCCTCTGGGTTCATGGAGTCTAGTAGTTTTATATCTTCAGAAGAAGGCGCCATTTTTAAGATTTTCATTCCACGAGTTCGAACAAGATTACTTGGTATCTCGTTGAACTTGCAGGGCAGGGGTTCTTGATGTGGAATGGGTTTAAACGTTACGAAGGCTGCATTAAACACACACACACACACACACAACAGAGCGTGGGCAGTAAGACACTAAACGGGGATATGCATAGGAATGCAAATGACATGTACAACATCAAAGTGGGAGTGAACATATTTGATCAACATAGCAACCGGCCTTCTTCGCGGCATCCAGAGATGTGTGCGCCCCCAACCCCAGGTAGAAGAGAATGTAAAGGCTTGATGGGGAAGGATCAGGGACATCCCACACGCACCACCCCGCTTGCTCAAAGCGAATGCAGGTTGTGGCGCGTAATTTCGGCGTGGGACTTGGAGGAAGTAGGCGAAGTATTCACTTGCGCCGCCCAGCGTGGGAGTCCTCACCGCTCACACATGGGGGGCATGATTTGGTGTCGCCTTTCAATATTTCTTGCGTTGACCGGAAAATCCTAAGGACCTTGCCGGTGAATCTTTCTACGTCTCAATGCTTAAATCATGTTCACCCGGTTTCAAAGAAACAACACAGGACCTTGGAGAGATAGTGGCTTTAAAACTTAGCGGGAGACATCTCTGCCTCCAATAACATGTTGACAAGCTTCACTTGGGAGGCTGGACCCTTCAAAAATGCTAGTTGCTTCTAACTTGAGCAAGATCCTATGGTCAGAGACAGGGTTGCCTCATACTTCTTGGTGTTGAATGCTGACTAACCAGGTGTTCTTCACATGTTGCATCTTGTCAGATTTCTGGCTAAAAAGAAGTCGAGGTTCTCCACAAGACTCCAAGTTCTGTAGCGACTGTTTGATGCTATTCACATTTTGATTCAGGGTTTGCGAGGGTGGATCGTGAAGCAAAGGTGAAGCGTAAGCTGGCCAGATTCTCAAGTCTACCCCTTGTATTCCTACCAACGGCTACTAACTAGTCTGACTCTTATGATTTGTTTGTTTGGTCATTAACCATATGCAATTACAGAATTGTTTAATAAACCCAGTTTTTGCAGTATGTTTATAAGTATACTTCTGCTGTAAATATCTACTTTGGCTCAAGATGGATGTGTTGGCGCTCAACAACATCTTAGTTCATCTTTCTCGTTAAATATTCTGTTTATAAACCATCCCCATTATATGTAGAAATGATGGGAGTTGCGACCCAAGCACATATAAATTCGTCCCCTCAAGTTGCATCAAAACGCCACTAAGCCTCATTTAGTCGGAAAATACATCATCATCATCATCATCATCATCATCATCATCATCATCATCATCATCCTTCCTGGCTCCTTAACTCCCCCAACATCACAAGGTCTTTTTGCTCCATTGATCACCAACAGATCCGCCTTCTGAGCCAAACGCTCCGACAAAAAGAGATGTCTCAAAGCCTCGGTTTTTTAACAACAAGGTACGAGGGTGTCCATGGAAGTTAGTAAGTAGTTGATAAGTTGGTTTATAACCTAGGTACAGGACTTACAACCTACTTATATATCTATATATATATATGGATTGTAATTATTCTGTTTACTAAGTACTATGGACATATAAGTGGTATATACTGCCACTTGGGAGATTATATGCTACCTATATACCACCTTTTACGGGAACCAGAAACAACCATAGATACATACCCCCCACGCTACTCCCCCGTGACCACCTGTTATATACCGCCGGAAAAATGAACAAATTCGTCCCCCCCCCAAAACCATAGGGAAATACATCGATTCTAACCAGTACATGGGACATTCGTTGGCTTTCGGAGGGTGGGAAGGACATAAGTTATAAATGGGGTAAAATCCAAGCCCAGGGTAATTTGCAGAAAGGCCTGATGATGAGGGCTTATTAACCACTGGTTAACCTCAATCGTCATGTTAGTTTTCGGAAAACTGTGAAGATTTCGAGGGAATATGATTTTTGGGGATAATTTTAAGTGGCTGTTCTAGTTGCTGAAAACTGATATGGCTATTTAAGCGTATCTACTTAGAAGAATGTCAGATGAAAATCAAACAGAGATCACACTTGGGGTTGAAAAAAACATCACTAATTGTGATCACTGATGATAATCAGCCAACACCAATGATATCATCTTAATATTCAAAACACTTCTGAAACCGAGATTCTCCGCACCATTCCTTTTTGGGTGGGACCCTCCCACCTCCTTAACAGGGTTCCTGGAATCCTATGACAAAGGTGGCGATTGGAATACTGAAGCTTCTGCTGCTCCTGTTTCGGGTATCTTAGTTTTAATACTTCAGGGGGATATTCTAGTTTGAATACTAACTGCTTCGTTTGACTAACATTCTGGATATATCAACCTTTCTTAAACTACTTTAAGATACAAGTAATATTCTTAGAAGTAACATAACCATAACCATAACCATTCCATCACCATACCAAAACCTCCCGTTTGTTTCACGTGTCACACACGTCGATTCTCCCAAGGAACTGCCGATTCCACGGAGAAGACCAAGTTGGTGAACTGTTCCATCTCAACTGCCAGGCCCTCGTAACCACCGGGCCGCTGGTGGGTGGGTCGAGGATGGAGTTTTGACAAAACTGCCACCGTTGGAGGTCCAAAAATTTGGCACAAGATACCCTCCAAAGAAACTAACATATCCCACCTGGGGAAAAGGAAAATCATCTTCAAATGTGCCTTATCAGGGGGATATCTTAATTCCCTAGAGGGTATATGAATGGGATGATATATACACAGTATGTTTTCCCCAAATATTTCCTGAGGTTCGGTGTTTTTTTCGGTTTTTTTGGGGTCCAATTTTGTCAACTCACCAGATGTTTAGAAGCCTAGGGATATATAAAAATGGATCTACTTGAAGTGGAATGATGGATGTCTTTTTTATGCACACAATTTGTTTTTGGAAGATGAGATATTTATTTCCTGAGCCTGCTCGTTGGGTGTTTGTTTTGCAGTTAACAACTCATGTCTCTCAAAAGAAGTCACATCTTGGGAATGTTGTAAAGAGGTATCAGTGGGCCACCATGATGGCAGCAGTGAAAGAACCACTTGCTCGTCACGTGCTCTACCCAAACTAATAGTTGTTCATTTACTAGTCAGAATGGAAAATGGTCATCCCATTCTCATTTTGCTCATCACTAAGCATCACCTAGCTGCTAGCTATTATATGTTTGTCTTTTGCTGAGACTAGGATATACGGATATACCCAAACCCTTACTCAAAAGCTTTGGTTAGATTTCAATTTAGTAAACACGATGATTTGTTAGGCGCCAATTGAGGCACCCGAGAGACGAAAATGAGTCAACATTATAGAAAGTCTGAACAAAACGAATGAAGCTGACAAATCATATGAGGCACCCAAGGCAAATACAAAATCATACATAATCATACATGATTTGGGTGACTTTGGGTGATAATTGGCGAAAAATATCATCATACAATAAATGGTCCACAATGTTGGAGACATCGGGTGATGAGTGGCAAAAGATGTCATCGTACAATGACCATAGTTACCAGGTTGCTGGAACAAAAACAACCGCTGCAACGAACCATCCAAGTTTGTACATCCAGACCAAATCCACACGCCACCCACTATCCACCCTGGTATGATCGAGCCACGAGTTACGGTAAGTGGGGATGGTTGCCCATTGCCAGCTGAAATAATCCTAGTCCTAGTGATATAGGAAACTTGTAATCTCTGATTTAACATCAACTCATGCTTCTGTTTTCTTGGACGGTGACCAACCCACCCACCACCGTCTCTCCTTGTTGTGGTTGATGTTGTGGTTCTGGTGTGATTGTGCTTGCGTTTGCGATTGTGCTTGTGGTTGTGGCTGCAGTTGTTGTCTTCGTCGTCTTCGTCGTCGTCGTCGTCGTCGTCGTCGTCGTCGTCGTCGTCGTCGTCGTCGTCGTTGTTGTTGTTGTTGGCTGTTGGTTGTTGATTGTTGCATTGCTGAATTGCCCAATTAACTGTTGATTGCCGTTATTTCTGCTACCGTGGAAACCCCTGACCTCGCGGAAGGACTTGTTGGAGCATGCCGCCTCGAAACATTTGATGATGGCCTCGAAGCATCCCAAATGGCTGCTAGTGGCGTTTCTCAACCAACCCTCGCCTAATGTAGCCGGCCTTACTAAGGGAAACCAATGTTTAATAAGCCCTGATCATACGCCCTTACATCCTAGGGGGGGTACGTTACAGGGGAGGGGTTGGTTGATTGGCCATAATGGCTGGGTTGGCTTGGCTGGCGGATCACACCATCGGAAAAACATCCAGCAAAGGTGGGCAAAAACTGAGAGATACCCTCCCTGAAACTAGTTCCCCTCTGAAAATGGATGGTTGGAAGACGACCCTTTCCTTTTTGGTTTCGACCTATTTTAAGGGGCTATGTCATGTTAGTTTCGGGTAGAGTAGTTCAACATTTCTATTTGTCAGACCAGGGCAAATTACTACAGATTCTCCTATCATCTCCGGTGCAACTTCGCAGCTGAATATCTGAAAGGTGCTTAGAGTCATGAGACATTTTTGAAACTATGGTGGGACAAGTGTAGAACAAAATGGGAAACGATACATTTTGGATCTACCCCGTTGTGGTAACAGTCATCGCCAGGACTATTTTATACATTTGAGTGGGGAATGTTATCTATAAACCTTCAGTTGCCACTGTTGATGGGTCCGGGGTAGACCCAAAATAAATCGAACATGGCAATTTCCAATCTTCCATTTTCAAGAGGAGCTTCTTCAAATGGCTCATGTTCAATTCTACAGTATTTGATTTGGTGGTTGCTCTTCACCCATTTGCAAAAATATGCGCTATTTAGTCAATTGGTAATCATTTCCACCAATTTCAGGCGCAAAAAATCATTAAAAAAACTCAAACAAACTGGTGTAAAAAAACACTTAATCTATAGTTCTAAATGGTGGAAAGTTTCAACCACCATTTTTTGAAGCCAGCAAAGGTGGTTGAAACAGCATTTTAGGTTAATTCATTCATGTTTTTCACCACCGTTTGACAATCCGCAAAAAAAAATGAATCCTGTGAGCCTGTGAGTAATCCCTGTTGATAGCATCATGATGTTGATTGCTCAACCTAAAATTTCACTGTTGGTAGCTAGTTATCAAAAGTGTTAAGAGATGTGTGTTTCTTCACTTAGGGATCTAAGGGGCCCAACCCCCCCAATGCCAACCGCCAAGAAATAAGGCTGAATCGAAGGGATGGGAAAAAAAATGATGACCTCCAACTGGGGGCTAAAAAAACGGTCACGGCTTAAAAATCACCTGGCAGCCAGCACCATTTGGGATTCTACTTTTTGTCTTGTTTCCAACCACCTCATGTTGTTTCTTCACTCATGATTTTCCTCATTTTGTAGGTTCACAAATTCGTCCCCGAAATTCATCTCCACCGAGTGAACCGACACGTGGAGCAATCATCAAAGGAGCCTCGGTTTAGAACCGTTGGTCACGCTACGACCCGGATGCCCTGCCGGTACTCAGTAACTGGATTATTTCACCCCGAACCTTGGGGAAGATGAACCCATTTTGACGAGCATATTTTTCAAAGGGGTTGGTTCAACCACCAACTAGATATAGTCATAGTATGTAAGCACGTTGTAAGTCCCCTAAATAGGTCATAAACCAATCTACTTAACTAGGTAGGATCACTTCCATGGACACCCTAGTAGAGATGCATCGACCAGGTTTTCCAGGGACGTCTTGGTAAACAAGGCAGTAAATGATGCCAAGGAATTTACACTCCCTGAAACTAGCAGCCAAAGCCACTGAAAATAGATGGTTGGGAGACGATCGTTTCATTTTAGGAAGGCCTATGTTCAGGGGCGAACTGTTAGTTTCAGGAGGGTATGTGGACAATGAATTGAAACTTTCATTTTTTGAACATGCAAATCGTGTGAATTTTCCGTGACAAAGGTAGTAATTTCATCACATCATTTTTCCTTGGAGGGAATCCAACTGTATTCTACACATATTCCTTCAATCATTTTAAACTTAGCTGCACATAGACAGACAGGGTTATGGTGTTACAACTTACAACCCTTCGTATTATGGGAATTGGTGGGGCAAGCCTATAATAATTAACCCTGTCTATCTGCAGCTGAGCTTTAGGGAAGGTCAGATTTTTTCTTTCCCAGAAAGGGAATCACCAGCCTTTGAAGGCTCCAACTTTGTTCACAAAAAAAAACCGAACGATCTCCAGATCTCCAGATCCCAAAATATCTTTAGATGAAAAATACTTAAAACCTTGGCGACTTCGTAAAGTTGCTGAATTTTGATACTTAAAAAAAAACACTCAGGAATTTGATCTGGCCAAATTTTGATATTTCACCAACCTAGATTTTCCTGAAATCAGTGGATTTCCATTCCTTAGTTACCTTTTGGGGGCCCAGGTCGTGTGAGGTCGCTGTACTTTGACCAGATTCTATGGTGTCTTTTGTAAGGAGATTCACCGAGATACCTTCACAAATATTTCTTCCTCCCAGCAGCCGAGAAATCTTGAACCCAAATTGTTGGTGGTTTTTGAGACATCCACACGGCTGCTGTTGTTAGATCTTCCGGAAAAAGGCAAAGGGGAGCTGAATTTATACATGAATTGGTCAAAATACAGCAAATCTTTCGGAAATATCGCAAAACATTCGCCCAGTAACATGTTTTGCAAGCATAGGATGTTAAGGATCAAAAGTGATAAACTGTTCCACACATTTGGGTGCAAAACACAAAAAAACATAGGTTTTTCCCAAGCATTTCTTACTGACCCTCCAACCATCTCCGCCAGAGGCACGGCGTTCACCGCAGTGTTGAGGCCGGATTCCAAACCTCCGGCGGCCACCATGAACCTGGCTGAAGGTTCAGGATACCTTTGGACAGGTCGTAAGCCGACATGTTACCCTACTTGGAGGTTTCCTAAACTAGGGGTACCCCAAAATGGATGGTGAAAATAATGGAAAACCCTATCAAAATGGATGATTTGGGGGTACCATCATTTTAGGAAACCCCTACTTGGTGGATCATAACCTTTAGTCAAGTGGACTTTCGCAACCATGGTAGGATCGTGTTTTTGTCCCCGATCCGGATCGGGTTAGTGTAGCCATAAATGGCTTGTAACTCCCTTAACTAACCATTTACTACAGTGGAGGCCCATCCTCTAAGTAGGTCGCTAGAAGATGCAAACACATACCTGAAGACATGGATGTTTGGGGCCCTTTTTACATAGACCTTCTCCAGCAGGTATTTGGATGCTTAGGGTGGGTTAATAACTATAATAACCCAAACATTCAATGGAGCTGCTATATTGACCTACATGAAAACCATAAAAATTAACCAAATGTAGGTAAGTATACCAGCTCCATTGAGTGTTTGGGTCAGGAGAAATGCGGGAGAACTTGCTTTGAAGAGCCATGGTGAAATCTTCCAAAGAAAGTCTGGTGATCCCTACCGGGATGTCCTACCGGTACTTAGTAAATGGATTATTTCACCCCTACATATGGTAGGTTGTACACCCCCCGAAGTTTACGGCTCGCCCCTGAAAAAATAATTAGTGGTTGGAAGGTGGAAGACGATGTTTTTCCCTTTGGGTTTTGGTAGCTTTTCAGGGGCGAAGTGTTCAACTTCGGGGGGTAAGTCCTGTAAGTAGCTGAAATAAACAAACGTTACTAACGATCGTTACAATCACTTCCGGCCGAGTTGTGGTTGAAGGTGGATTCCAAAGGGATTGGTTTCCCTAAAAATTGCCCAATTACCTCCTGATATTTTTTTTTTTGGACACCCAAGAAAACATTCATACCTATATAGCCTATAGCCATCTATAGATATCTATATATAGTGTAGATATCTATATATAGATATCTATATCCTATGAATGTCTATAAATCGCAAACATCTTCTAGGAAGATATTTGGATCTTTACAGGTTCCAAGATTTCCAACCAGCCATCTGCCCTGTTTGATAAACCTTGGCAATTTTGCTCCCACTTATTGGTTTATGAATCTCTTTATCTAGGCAGTGAAACCTAGAAGCATATTTTTACCACAAAAAATGACGGGATACACAAAAATGCACATATATCATACATCAATTTGTAAGAAGATGTTAGGATATCTACACAGGAAAGAATTGATGTAAAAGTAAACGCATATGTAAGGTAATTACCATCGCTGAAACTAACAGTTCGCTCCTGAAAACATGCCTTTTGCCCGACAAGGAAAGGATCGTCTTCCAACCATCAATTTTCAGGTGTAAACTCGCTGTTAGTTTCAGGGAGGGTAGGTTTTTTCATGCCCGGCCCACGGCCCAACAATCAAAAGAGGTGACTATGATTCGAAAAGGGCCCAAGCTCCAGGCTGTAGCTAGGACATTGAGGGACCTGGGTTGGTTTCCAAGATGAGAGTCGTGATGCTGTTGATGGTTGGAAGAAATCCGGCGAAATATAACCAGTTGAGGTTGCTAGTGAATCTCCCATGATTTACTAAAGGTTTTATACATCTAAAAGGTGGTGATCGCCATGTTAGCCGGATTTCTAAACCATGAATAGTATGGATTTCTACTCTACAAGCTCAAGGGCCCGGGGTCAATGTTCATCAATTTTCCACTGGTGCACTACGGTATATCTATAGCAACAAAACCAATCTACCCAACCCAAAACCCAAAATCCAAAACCCACCTGTTGGTCTTGGGCACTTCTCTCTTGGAGATGGGTGCTGGAGGATGGTTCAAGGCCCAATCAGCTGCTTCTTCAATGACATCCTAACACGAAAGTAGAGCTCACAGTTTAGGATGGCTGGCCGTTGCAAAACACTACCAAAAAAAACCTGGAACCTGAAACAACCACCTTAAGATGGATGGAAATGGTGAAACAACCGAACATCTGATATATCTGATTTTTCATGATTTTTCTATCATCTATACCAAAGAACCCATTTAAAAATGGTTGTTTCAGGTTCCAGGAAGAAGTTGAAGTGCCCAAATCCTGCACTGCTTTTAGCTTTTGGCAAAGCATTCAAGCTTCAATCACCGTCTGGAGGGCCGCTTCTCAGGGTTCCCTGTGTGGTGGGGAAGGGCATCAAAAGACCAGAGCGATACATCACAAAATGAGGGACAATGTGATATGATACTGTAGGACGACTAATTCATAAATTCTTGCCTTTGAAACAGTCTGCTTCACCCCCACCAGACCCCAATTGCAGCACGCTTCCAACGGCCAGCGCCATCTTACTATCTTACACTTAGAATCGTTTCAGCATGCATTTTGCTTGCGTTACAATCCCTTGCACCTTCCCCGCGCGAAAAAGGTACTGCCAACCTTTGCTGCCATCATTGTAGTACACCATACATTTTTCCATACAGGTGTATTCACCAACACCTTCTGGCAATTTTTTGTTGAACTGCCAGGGTTTGCTGAGCAAAGCATACTGCTTCTTGTTGTCCTTATATCCAATCACCTTGAACTCGGTATGTTTGCGGCGCATCGGGGAGCAGTTGGACACGTTCAAATTCTGGTCCCTGCTGCCAATGTCATCATGTGCGCCGTCACATTTGGCTTTGCAACACGGGCCTTGGCTACGATAGCCAATCATGGTTCTTGACTCTTGGCAAAAGTTTGCACAATAGACATGGGGTTCCTCAAAATGGTTATTAATTACAATTCTTCATCAACCAATGAATGTCCATCTTGGTAAAACAAAACAAGTCTACACTATCCAACTAGTGTTATACAATCAAGCTTCCCATGTCAACATGATGATAGATATTCTATCGATTCATATCACGATTTCATCTTGTTCTCAAACCATACCAGGTTGCCTCCAAACATGCATCCCTCTTCCTCCACTTGTGTACGCACAGAAGATCCGATCAACGGGGCGAAAAGAAAAGCCAACGCTACGAAGATGAAGGAAGGCATCCGATGATGAAAAGATCTAGATTTGACACCCGCACTCTTTCTGGAATTTCTTTGAGCCAAAGCTACCATTTTCATCTGAAGATGCAGGCAAGTTTTTGAAAATTTCATGCGCAAGTCAGACTGATGGACAAATTGTGTATCTAGAGACAGTAGAAAAATCTGAAAAACACCTCAAAGTCACATCTTTTTGCATGCAAAAAATGTACTTGCAATATGAACAAATACTAGTTGGTGGGTTCAACCCATCTGGAAACATATGCTCATCAAATTGGATCGTTTTCCCAGGTAGGGGTGAAAATAAAAAATATTTGAAACCACCACCTAGAATATCTATGTCATCTATGCCAATCTATTCTGATGATGTGAAAAAACTTCCGGGGCTTCAATGTGGACTTCAGAGACCAGATTTTTTGTACATTCCCATAACTTCGAGCAAATCAACAAAAAAACAACTACCCTCTGGTAAACTAACATAGCTGGCTGGAAAACCACCATTTTTAGTAGGAGATACATCTTCAAATAGTGGATTTCCCATTGCTATGTTAGTTTACCGGAGAGTAACGCAAAAAAACTTCAATTGTCTTTGGATCGAAGATATATATATATATCTCGTTTTGGGCCTATGTATAGTCGTTGGTGCCCAGCAAAAAAACACCCATGAATCAATCTGCCAAGTTAGCTACTGGACTTGGATACTGAACATTCATACTACTACTCTTGGTGGACGAAATCCCAAACAACTACCTGGGATATATAAAACCCGTCGTAAATAATGGGACAAACTACCTATCAACTCGTGCAGGATTTCAGCCATCAACAGTAGGATAAATACCGACTTCTATTTCCAAAAGCGAGTCCTATATTACCTACTATTGACAATTTCAAGGATTATGGGACTTTTTGCTTATCATTGTGGCGCACCAAATTGTTCAACGACACCCCCGCGATGCTGCTGTGTAAACGTAAGAACCCGGGAAAGGTGACTGGCATCCTGGTTGCGGGGGTAGATCCAAGTGATCCCCGAAGTCGAAAACCCCACGATCGATCCATGCGACTGGTACGTCTGTTTTTACCGATCCATGAAATAAATTCCCCATCAAAAAGACCAACCATTCATGCTATGGTAAGTATACCGTACTCGTCCCATGGATCCGTCATGGGAAAGATTCCGATGTTTTTTCTTTGGGATGTGACCCATGGGACCACCATCAACCATCCACAAATACCAATGAGACCCATATGACTTATATGACCCTCCTTCTTGGCAACAGCATCCACAATTCCATTCCTCGGGTGGCGGTTTTGTGCAGAGTGCAGAGTATGACAAAATCATGTTTAAATGTTACAGTGGGATTGGGATACCAGGCTACTTGGTGTTTTTTCTCAACAGCCTTAACTAGGCAAAACTTAGGTCCCCGGGACTAAAGATCTAACTTTTTAGGTAAGTGAGTGAGTTACATTGCAAACCCCAACAATTTCAAAGGGGCGAACCTGCGCAAAAAAAAGGGACGATGAACCAAAGATTTGCCAAGTTTTCTTTTTTTTTATTAAGGCCGGCCTGCGATGTCGAAACCGTGGCATCCAGGGGTGTTCCTCCCGTCTCTCAATGGGGTTCCTCCACGTTAGGGCCAGGATGCGGGAATGAAACTATACATGGGCCTGATGAGGATGAAACTTCCCTCATTCTTCCTAAGGGCCACCCAGAAACAATCTCAGTCAGACAATGGACCATTTAGACCCTGGAAGATTAATATGGAACCTACAAATCACCCATTTAGAAAGGAAAATGATCTTCCAAACCTCCATGATTATGTTCCATGTTAATCTTCCGGGGTGTAATTAAAAAAGTTGAAAAATATGTGTATGATCTCTTTTTTCAAAAACACACGTGGATCTTTCCACTTTAGGTTTCTGAATGGATGAATGGATGATTTTTTTCGGGTGTCTATAAAAACCATCCCTTCCATCACCTATTTTTTTGTAATCCTCCAAAAGTCTAAACGCTGTCCACTGCCTAAGTGAGTCATAAATATCATCAACCTTGTGTCACAAAAAAATATTCCGATTTGAAGCTAGAAAGCTTGTTTTCACGGTTTCTGGATCACAGGCATGATGGGTCATCACTTATACCAGTTGGTCGTGTTTTGTCTCCAACCCAATTGAAAAAAAACATGGTTGTCATATGGGATCATCATCCCCTTTTGAAAGGTCAAACACAACCACCGATGAGGTATATGAATATATACGGTATACTGAGGTTATACCCCTCCCTAGAATCCATGTATGATATATAGATTTACCTACTAATTTACCATAAATATCAACGATCCATGTAGGTAACTATACCAGTCCCATGGGTGGTAGGTTATACCTTGGGAACTGGTGAGTTTTTCTCTGTCACTGCTGGGATGTCCCAGGAAGTTGGTAAAAGGTTAGGATCAGTGTAACCCCAACAAAACCCCCATTTATAAGTAGGTTGCAACCCATCTAGTTGGTGGTTGAACCAACCGCTTTGAAGAATATTAGTCAAAATGGGAATCTTCCCCAAGGTTCGGGGTGAAAATTTGCAAAATGTTTGAGTTGCCACCACCTAGGATCTCGTAGTTCCAATGATTGGAGATTTGATAGGAACTTGAATACATGATTTAGTTCCAATTGGAGTTGCACTGAAAATGATTAGAACTAAATTGATGATTTCATAGTGGTTCATAGTGTACCATTTCATTCATGTCCAATGATCAAAAGGATCATCCAAGCCATGACACACCCACACTCAAACAAAAAATGTCTAAACTCTGAATCAACGCCATCATTCTTCCACTGTGGAAAAAAACGTGACTGCTAGGAGCATTTTTGAGTGGTCACTGAAGAACATTGAGCATTGAAAAACACATGTTTATTACTTTCCAATTATATTGATTGGTTTCTCAAACGGTTTCCTCATTTCATGGCTTATGCAAAAACAACTAATACTAGGTGGGTGGTTTTTTTCCATCCCCCCAAAAAACATGAACTAAGAAGCTGTTAAAGGTGAGAGTCGGATTTTCCACCCCAAAAAAAATTGGAAAAATCCCAAAAAATATGCCACCTTTCCCCACAAGAAGATATAAGGTGAAAATAATTAGGGACTATTATCACCACCATGGATCCCTTAACAGCAAGATGGGTGGTGGTTTTCAAGGGTGATCAATAGAATCCAAATCCAAACAATACACTACAACCCCCGAAGTTTAACATAGCGCCCCTGAAAAATGGTGGTTGGAAGAAGATCCTTTCCTATTGGGTGTTGGTAACTTTTCAGGGGCTATGTCATGTTAAACGGTATGTATTTTGTTTGGGGGGAAATCCCTAAACAAATCCCGTAACCATCACTTAAAGCCGGCCTTATCACCGGGGGAGTTTTGGGCATTGGGAGGGTACCCTTCCAGGCCGCCGCACTTGCGGGCCGCATCCGCCTTCAACCTGACGGCTGACCAATGATACGTGGGCACCCACAGATCATATTCCTCAAATGTAGCGATATGTCATTGTAATTTCAAAAGATTCAACTTATAATATCAATTTATAGTGGTTTAAAAAAATATTCCCCAAATGGTGATTCATCATGGTTAAAAAAAAATGTAAGAAAATTAGATACCTCCCCCCTTGCACCAAAACATACCCCCCCCCCTGAAATACGCTTCTGAGCAATTTTGTAATTGTATTTCATAATCCCCCCCCCACCTAGGTATCCTTTTTACTTTTTGGCCTGTTTTTTGCACATTCATGGGGAACACATATGAAAATAACACATGTCAAATAAGAAAAAACACGTTTTCATTTGTGTCATTTGCAAAAATCTTCAAGATATATCAAGCAAAATTAACAACATTGCCCAAATTTAGCTTCTCTGCAAGATGGTGCAACTCCAACAACCAGATTCGGATTCCGGAAAAAAAAAAACGAAAACAGAATACTACGCAGTCGGATCATCATCATCATCCTCTTCATCATCATCCTTCAGCACAATACACTCACTACTAGTTGGTGGTTTCAACCCATCTGAAAAATATTAGTCAAAATGGGAATCTTCCCCAAATAGGGTTGAAAATAAAAAATATTTGAAATCACCACCCAGTGTCTCATTTTCACTGATTCCTTTTTGACTTGTGAAATTGAGAATCCCGAACGGCTTGCCCTGCAAGATCCTTGGATTGACAGGTTCGAAAACGCTGGGGGATTATTGTGCTATATCTACTCCCCCCAAAAAAAAACGATCAAGAAACCCCAAAAATGGAGGTTTGGAAGATGTTTTTTTCCTTTTCAAATGGGTGACTGCCAGGTTCCACGATAAATATCGGAGGATTAATCCAGGATACTTGGGAAGTTTTGGATGATTTATATAAGGCGAAGGATATCTTTGATATCTGAATGACCCCTCTTAGACTCCCCCGGAAAAAAAAAAAACGGTCCCACAGTTTTCAAGCAATCTCCAACAGGACCCACCGAATGGGCCCGTAAACTTGAGTATCTGATGGCTCGATCGCAACTTACTTAGGGGTCCATTGGAAAAGTCCGATTCAATTGTTGATCGACAGTTGCGTCACGTTTGGTTAAATGTTGATGCCCAGGACCCAAAAGCAAAATTACGGTCCGCAGGCAACAGGAAAAAACAACCTAAGAACGAATGACGAATCCCGTTACAAACTTATAGGATCCATCTATGGCATCTCTTGATTGTAGTAAATGTATAGGAAAATATACCATACATGGATCATTTGAAAAAATGGTTTTTAGAACAATCCTCTTCAACCAATTTTCATGGTTTCAAGGTGTTGTTCATAGTGCACTTTATACAAAGGTGATTGGTGAAATATCTATAAATGCCAGGTATCATCTTGAACAACCCATGTTCTGACCTTCAACTTGAAAAAAAACCAAGTGTCATCTGCATGGCCGTAGGCAATGGCGCCACACGAGGTAAACGCTGAGTGCCCTAGGGGCGTTCAAAAGTCACCCACCGAGTTGGCACCAAATACTCTCCCTAACTTGGAGGATGGGCTCCCAGGACTGGAAAATCTCAAGGATATCAGCCTGATATCAGGATCCTGTTAGGATCACCCCAAGGAATCATCCCAGGACTTGTAACCCTGCTTGTTAATTAGGGGATTTTGCACCAGAATCAGCTGTAAGTAATTAATAATCATGGTTCAGTTTTCGTGGGACCCTAAGGATCGGGCTATGGGACCCCTTCCTTACATGGCCATTTTTCATGGCTTATAAATGGGGGTGATCCTAACCACTTACAAGTCCCGGGATGATCCTACAAGAAAGACTACATGGAGGATGCGCTTCCAGCTAGTAAGTTAGCTTGTAGTTAGCAGATCACCCCCTCAGTAGGCGATGTAAGGAAGGGGGAAAAAAAAGACGATCCTTAGGGAACCAAAACTAAGTATGGTTATTCAACCACTTACAAACTGCATGGGATGATCCTTGATTGGTATCGGCTGAAGTAATTCTCATCTGAACCAAATCCTTCCATTTGTTTTTTTTTGGGGGGGGGAGAGTCTATGGTATTTTCTTTGTAGATTTGCTTAAGGTGGCTGGAAAAATAAAAACATTTTCCCCAAATGGTGGTTTAATGGTGATTTCCCATCGTAGAAATTAAACATCACCTTAAACAAATCAAAGAGTTTTGTAGGAGAATCATATAGAAGACTTTGAAAGTCGGGGCTTTGATTCGTTTAACATCACTATCATTTGAATTTGAATAACCAAAAGACATACATACCTGGAACCCAAATGACCCTTGTCTTCAATGGAAAGGGCCTTCTTTTGGAGGGTTCAAGCCCCAAAATAGAAGACAAACAGGTTACAGGTATATAGCATACGCAGTAGTAGACCATTAACAAAATCATTTCAGAGCTTGGGAGCATTATGACTGTCACCCTTCGTTGGGGTCAACATGCCCATCACAAACTTAAAAACAAAAAAACACCAACCTTCAAGCTGTTAACAATGATTTTTGCTTCAGCAAATTAGGGTCTTCACTTAGTGGCGTTTTCTCTGATATCTCCACGCTATGGCGATTTGCATCATCACCCATCGACAGTTGTTTCCGCCTGTCCACCAGGAAGTAGGCCCAGATTCACCTCTGCAAAAAAACGGCGTGAAAAACGGTTCCAAGGTTTTGGGCAGTCCTGACATACTTAGATGTCCCGTTGGAAGTTAGTAAATGATTAAATCAGTGGGTTATAACCCCAACAGAAACCCCATCTATAAGTAGGTGAAATAACCCACTTACTAACCATTGATCCTAACTTCCTGACACATCCAAGTATGACATTCCATTGAATATTCATGTATAGTGTAGGGGGGATCCTTACCCATACGATTTTTGATGCGACCATTGTATATTTACTTACCTTGTATCATCAAAAATCAACTAAATTTATAGGTAGATATACCGGTCCCATCAAAAATCGTATGGGTTGTAATTTGGCTTGTTAAAAATCCCCATGCAACTGTGTAGTAGAATCTCCTATACACAGCACGGCCGGCTGCTGGTTGTCTGCTTGGCTTTCCTTTAAAAAAAAAACGGACCAAGCCTCATGGGGAGATCTTCCTTAAACTTGCAGAGATTGCTCATAGATTTATCAGAATTTGGGGGAAAAAATCTGTCCAAAACTCAACTTGGACATTTGAAAGTGGACATGTTGGATCTGCTTCATGGTGCCTAAAAATTCATATGGAAATAAATGCTCCTCTACCTTGTTTGCCACCTGCTGACTGTTTTGACTTAAGGGGAAGATGTTTTGCCAATGTACCAAGTTGGGGAAAAAAAACAAAACAGGATGCTGCTGCCATAGTCCTGAAAACTAGAACTCAATATCATGGGTACAGGAGAACAACAATATGCATATTTATATATAATATACATATTTGTATCTTCCGTTTGATATGTTTCTTTTGGTAACCATTCCGTTGGGAGAAATCCACCAGTGGCATGCAAACTTTCCCATCTGTTCATACTATTGATAGTTCAAAATTCCACCAACCTGTTTAGGTTAGTAGTTTATTGCATTATTTACGACTTTAGCACCATCCAAAAGGTGGTGTTTTCCCGCCGGATTTCTGGTTGCCATCAACAGCACTGTTCTTTTTGTTTCACACAGGGATCATTATCTGGTTGATGGTTTCAACTCAATTGAAAAGTATTAGTCAAAATGGGAATCTTCCCCAAGTAGGGGTGAAAATAGAAAATATTTGAAACCACCACCTAGTTATGTTACCAACCCAAACAATGCACTAAGGGACATCCCTCAAAATTACTAACCCTAGATTTGTGTTGAACTTGATCCGCCCATATATTCATGGGATTTCTAAGGGGTTTTCCCAAATGAGACGTTTCCCCCCAAGAAATAGCCGGCCTTATAGGATGAGGGACTAACCATTGGTTTCCCTTCATAAGGCCCGCTATTTCTTGGGGGAAACGTGGCATTGGGGGGGAGGGGTTGGGGTTCCCCTTTTCAATCCCAAATATTGTAGGTAATTTCATCCTGGGACCTGAAACATCCAATTTTTCAAGTGGTTGGCTATCAATTTGATGATGACACAAAAAAAATTACCTTGGAAAAAAATGCTTGGAAATCACTTATCCCCCCGGAGGTTTAACATAACCCCTGAAAAATGATGGTAAAACTACTTTCCTATTGGGAATGTAACTTTTCAGGGGCTATGTTAAACTTCGTGGGTGTAACATCCATTAAAAAATGCTTGGAAAAATGGAGTTCCCTCAATGACCCCTTGTAACCGAAAATCTCATCCAAACGCCCCGCCTCAGGGAAGCCTACGGAAGCCTTGGCATCTGCCACTCGGTAATGGCCTCGGTTTTTTTTTTTGCTGGAAAAAATTGGATGTTTAAATGCTTAGTACATGGGATGTTTCACCTACTTATGGATGATTCCAAAAAATAGGGGTACCCCAATGGATGATTAAAAATGGAAAACCCTTTTTAAAAGGGATGATTTGGGGGTAACCATTTTCGGAAACATCCTTATAAAGTGGGTGATTTCACCTACTGATAAATGGTGGGATACCCTGACTTGGATGTCGCAGGAAATTAGTAAATGCTTCAGAACTGGGTCCTAACCTATTTGTAAATGGGTTTTTTGTTGGGTGTTTTTCACCTACTGATCCTAAACGTTCCAAAAACTTGTATCTAAGTAGTTAGGATCACCCCCCCATTTATAAGCCATAAAAAGGCCATTTGGAAGGGCAATACCCCCAATTAGGGGACGTATTAACCATGCTTATTAACCACTTATATTCTAGTCAAGGGATGATCTTCCAAGGATCAAGAGTTCAAGTGAGTCTGGCGGGAAGCTCTGAAAAGCCATCCTCTCCGTTATGACGAGATAGGATGAATTTTTAATGACAACAACCCAAACACAGCACTATTACTTGCATTTGCATAAGATGCCTGGAAAAACTTCCAAAAATATTCTCCCAAATCAAATCCAAGCAATGTAGGTAATTTAATGACCCCTGTTGGTCAAACCTCGCAAAACTCCAACATTTCATTTTTTGAAGTGGGTAAAATCTCATGAGGTTATGAGTTTTGGGGATAGTAACTTAAGCCCATCTGTTATATTCCCATCTTTTTTTTTTTATCATCTCCAAAATATGTTTTTTCAACAAAACGCCACTCACTTTCCCTTGGGAAAAAAAGTGGATGTTTCCGAAAATAGTGGGTTTTCCCCCCAAATCATCCATTTTAATGGGGTTTTCCATTATAAACCATCCATTTTGGGGTACCCCTTTTTTTGGAAACACCTGACCTCTCCGGCTCTGAAACCGGACCCTCCAAGGGACCCCAGGCAGGCTAAGCTCACTTCGGCCCCACCGCCCAAAGCTGGACCGTTCAAGGCAGCCACGGTGGTCTTGGGAGAAGCATCGATCATGTCCTTCCCCGGTTCGGATGATGAAGGCTGGCCACAGCCAAGCCGCAAATCCGGTAAAGGAACAAGGTAAGTAAATATACAATTGTCCCATCAAAAATCGTATGGGTAAGGATCCCCCCTACACTATACATGAATATTCAATGGAATGTCATACTTAGATGTCCCGGGACGGAAGTTAGGATCAATGGTTAGGATCAGTGGGTTAATTATCACCTACTTATAAATGGGGTTTCTGTTGGGGTTACAACCCATTTACTAACCATTGATCCTAACTTCCTGGGACATCCATCCTAGTACCCGGTTAAAGGAACAACTAGAAACGGACAAAACCGTTTTTTTTGTTCCGTCCCTAAGAATTTTGTAGATATGTCACGGATAGAATCTGGGATTACCCCTTATAGGGATGGGATTGAGACCATCAATCCTATTCGATCGGGAGGGGTCTGTCGTTGAAATGCCGTTGAGATTGAAACCACCACCTAGTCACTCATCAAGCTGAGATTTTGAAAGATTTCTTCAAACATCCTCGAACCCACCATCTTGTGAAAAAGCAACAAAACACTGCGTTCCATCCACCCCAACGAGGACGATTCCATCACCATCACAAGTCCAATCGAACACATCCCGGTCCATCATCTCACTCAGGGCGGCAACAGGATTGTTTTCCTGCGGGCTTTGATGATGACTTTGGATTTGCATGGCCACCATGCCAAATGAAAAAATGATTCCTTAAATGGTGAGCTTCAATGGTGATTTTCATGCCATGGGCGAAGCTGTAAAGAAATCACGAAAAAAACAACAGACATCCAAGATGATGCGAGGTGTGTCAAATCATGGGGTGGAGCCGTAGCACTTTTCATCTTGAAAAATAGAGTCACTTGCCGGATGTTTTTTTGCCAAATTTGTTTGGAACATTTCTGCGGAAGCATACCTGAAAATGAATATTTTGTATTTTTGGTTGAATTTCGGGATGTTAGATCAAAAGAAATGAAAGAGCATTGTTGCTATATAGTTGCTATAACTTCCTAGTTCTTAGATTTTAGGGTTCTTAGGCAGAACCGGTATAGGTATCACTCTGATTACCATCTTGTACTGTGCCTACCAAAAACTGGCTGCTTCAAATCCCGCCTTGACACCCAGGGGAAAACACCTACTTAAATGGAGTTTCCATCGGTATTAGTATTGCTTAACAGATGGTAGCTATCAATATCTAGACCAACTGAACTAGTTGTCACCGAAGGAATCTCGAATCTATGCATAATATTTCATCTACAACTCGAAATCACTCACAAGCATGATCTGATTCTCACAAGATACCCAGATGCTTCATGTATGGATTGTTTGCCGACATTATATCAGCAAAAAATCAAGGTAAATATTCCCTACGTCCCCTACCTAGAACCCAATGACCCCTGTTTTGATTGGAAGTTCGGCCTTATTTTTTTTCGTTTTGGGGGGGG